>JBBPBX010000546.1:64828-103674 GCA_038048925.1 Garcialebias charrua
TCAGAGTCAGAGTCAGAGAGTCTTTATTGTCATTTGCACCGCATGTGGTACATGTGATGAAAACGAGATTATGTACACAGGGTCCCAGTTACATCCAACAACAAATGCAAGAGAAAAACAGTAATAACATCTAGGATTAACTAAGAAAAACATCAACTAGTAATACACTAAGCCCTAATGTAATAGAAAAACATCATTATAAACAGCAGCACGAACATGAGTCTGTATGAGCAGATGGTCACAAATGAACACAGCAACAAGAAAACAGATCAGCATCAGCATGATGTGATATTTCACAGTGATTATTCTTATTATTTATTTATTCATGAGTCTAACAGCCTCAGGGTAGAAGCTGTTCCTCAGTCTAGTGGTTCTACATTTGATGCTCCTCAACCTCCGTCCTGAGGGGAGTGGGGCAAAGAGTGAGTGTGCTGGGTGAGTGAGGTCTTTCATGATGCAGGTGGCTCTTTTCCTGCATCTGGAGGTGTAAATGTCTGTGATGGTGGGGAGACTGACTCCAACAGACTTCTGTGCAGCCTTCACCACTCTCTGTAGAGCTTTTCTTTCTTCAGCTGTGCAGCCTCCATGCCACACGTTGATGCTGGAGCACAGGATGCTCTCCACTGCACACCTGTAGAAGGAGGTGAGGACTGGGCTGCTCAGACCAGCTCGTCTCAGCCGTCTGAGGAAGTAGAGTCTCTGATGACCTTTCTTGATCAGGCTGGTGGTGTTGTTGCTCCAGCTGAGGTTATCATTCATGTGTACACCCAAGTACTTGTAGCTGGAGACCACTTCCACTGCAGATCCTCTTATGTTCAGTGGGTGTGTTTGTTCCTTCTGAAGTCCACAATCATCTCCTTTGTCTTCTTCACATTCATGTGAAGGTTATTCTCTTTGCACCAGCTCTCCAGGTGTTCCACCTCCTGTCTGTAGCTGGACTCATCATTGTTTGTGATGCATCCCACCACCGCTGTATCATCTGCAAACTTAACAATATGACAGCCTGGATGTGTGGCTGTACAATCATATGTGAGCAGAGTGAACAGAAGAGGGCTCAGCACACATCCTTGAGGAGAGCCAGTGCTGAGGGTTATGGTGGAGGAGGAGAAGTTGTGGATCTTCACGGACTGTGGTCTGTTTGTTAAGAAGTTTAGCACCCAGTTACAAATGGAGGGGCTTAGTCCAAGTGTGGATAGTTTGTCTATCAGGGAATGGGGGATCATGGTGTTGAAGGCAGATGTGAAGTCCACAAAGAGCATACGTACGTATGAGTCCTTCTGATCGAGGTGGGTGAGAGCAGTGTGGACCACGGAAGAGATGGCGTCCTCTGTTGATCGGTTCTCGCGGTATGCATACTGATGAGGGTCCTCGTTGATGTTGACGGTTGTCTTGATGTGGGACACCAGTTTCTCAAAACATTTAGCGACTATCGGGGTGAGGGCCACTGTCTATAGTCATTCAGACCAGTCACTGTGGAGCTCTTTGGAACTTTGGAACTGGGATGATGGTGGCGGTCTTCAGACAGGTGGGAACTGACTCCAGTGCAAGTATATATCAAAGTCAAAGTCAACTTTATTGTCAGAACTGCAATATGTACAGGACATACACAGGATTGAAATTGCATTTCTCTCTCAGTCCCTCGTGCAACAGTAACCATTTAAACACTAAACAATTAATAAACAAGCATAAAATGAAATAATAAAAGTTTAGTACTGTCCTGAGTTTTTTGCATAGTAGTTTTTCATAGTAGTAAAAAAAGTATAAAAAGTTTCACCAACACCAAAACACCAACATTTAATAAACATAATCATAAAATGAAATAGAGTGTAATACTGTCCTGAGTTTTTTCATAGTAGTTTTCCATAGTAGTATAAAAGTATAAAAAGTTTCACCAACAGCAAAAATGAAATAGAGTGTAATACTGTCCCGAAGTATAAAGTATAAAAAGTATATCTATAAAATAAATGAAGGTTCTGGCATTTGACATCTGTAAAGAGTGACAAAGCAGCATATGGGGTTAATGTACACCAGGGGTGTTCAGACTTTTTCAGCATGTGAGCTACTTTTGAAATGATCAAGTTAAGTGATCTACCTACTATAAGGCCCCGTTTACACGAGAACAACCTGTGGAAACATTAGTGATTTTTCAATGTTTATTGGGGGTAATAAACAAAAAAATAAACTGGTTTACATGAAAAATGCTGTAGTTTTCATGTCAGTCAGGTTGCCAGATAAGAAATTATGAACTATAGTACAGTACTGTGGCTTTAAAATTATATTTTGATCTAAACTGTTGTGTTTGCTGAGTAAAGATGTTCTAAGAATCAATTCAATTCAGTTTATTTATATAGCGTCAATTCACAATCAATCACAAGTGACAGGATGTTTGATAGGCTGACAATTATTTTTTTAATGTCATGCTGCGATCTACCAGTACTACCTTGGAGATCTACCAGTAGTTCGCGATCTACCTAATGAGCACCCCTGATGTACACAGTATATGTATGAGGTAGTTGATATTGGTATAGAAACAAAGTGGCATTATGCAATAAGGCTAGTAAAAAGAATATATACTGTATATCAGCAGTAGTGTAGATATAAAAAGTCTAGATGTAAACAGTAGTAATAAATGTAAACAGTAGTAATAAATGTCAACAGTAAATGTAAACAGTAGTATGACTACACTAGTATGACTATTATCTGGCTGCATAGGCATTGCAACAATTCTACTTNGTATGTAAATCTATAATATATATGTATCTTAATACATATAATATATATATATATAAAGTAATCCAATCAAGATTTGCTGTCTACATGTTATTAGACAAGCTCAAGTCATTAAAAATAAGGTAATTAACCTTTTCAACTTGGAGCTTTGTAAATCAGTTAAAAAAATACTTTAAAAATCAAGTGTTCACAGTTTTTAATACTCATAGCATACAGAAGGTTGATTGATTCTGAAAGAAATGTATATTAATAATTTATGTAAAATTAAGGAGCCAATAACAATGTACCTTCAACGTATTTACAATCTGGGAGCTTTAAAAATGTCCAAATCATCTACCCAGCTGTTCATAGATTGGACCAGCTCTCACAGTGACTTGTAATTATAAAAATTATTTGTGGTGTAAGCACTGACACAGACTAGGTCTGCTGAAATGACTGGGAATGTCAGTGGAGACAAATATTACTCCGGGTCTCTGCTCCATTTATTTATTTATTTATTTCATTCGGGCCACATTCCCAATTTTACAAATTTTTTTCCATATACCGGTAGTTTTTTTTTTGTCATCTGGGAGAAATTTATTACGATATAGTCCACTTTTTTTTGCGCTGCTTTTCAGCATTGTGACGGAAGATACAGCATGAAAACGATGGAAAATCACCTGAATTTCTTTTATTTTTTCTGAGAACAGCCAAGATGGTGGTCGAGACAGGAACGCCCTGACACGCCCCCACACAGTCACGTGTGTTCCAAAGCTCTCTCTATATACTGTATACAGTACAGTACTCTATTTTTTTTATAAATACAATATTTTAGTTTAAAAAAACAGATTGTAATTTTCAAACTAAACAAAAAAAAAAAAAAACAGATTGCAATTTTAAAACTAAACAAATAAAAAACAGATTGTAATATTAAAACTAAACAAATAAAACAACAGATTGTAATCAAAAAGGCGTTCAATTCAAGATCAACTGGACTTTATTTGTAACAGAAGACGTTTCGCTTCTCATCCGAGAAGCTTTATCAATTCAATGAACCAGACTGTGTGTGCGTTTGGATTTATAACAGGAGTCACGCACCATCATATGTAAATTGCAAGCTGAGGTAACACATACATGTAAATTGACAGATCACACCTTAACAGTAGGGAGTTCCCTTGAAGTCTCTGACAGCAGACACAACAACTGTATGTAAATTGACAACAAACACCTCACAGCCCAACAACAGAGGTTTCTCAACAAACTTTGCTAGTCTAATTCACAGACAAGACACCTCTGCTCCCATCCGGTGTAAAACGTTTGTGAATCAGCCCCAAAACTGAGTTGTAAGTCTTGGAAAGTTGAAATCTCAGACCTCCTCCTCTGTTAAGAGAAGGTTTTTCTCTCTTAACATACAAAGCTTCCTTCACACCTCTCTCAAACCATCTGTGTTCTCGGTCCAAAATTTGCACATTTTCATCCTCAAATGAGTGTCCCTTGTCAGTGAGGTGAAGGTGAAGGACAAGGGACACTCATTTGAGGATGAAAATGTGCAAATTTTGGACCGAGAACACAGATGGTTTGAGAGAGGTGTGAAGGAAGCTTTGTATGTTAAGAGAGAAAAACCTTCTCTTAACAGAGGAGGAGGTCTGAGATTTCAACTTTCCAAGACTTACAACTCAGTTTTGGGGCTGATTCACAAACGTTTTACACCGGATGGGAGCAGAGGTGTCTTGTCTGTGAATTAGACTAGCAAAGTTTGTTGAGAAACCTCTGTTGTTGGGCTGTGAGGTGTTTGTTGTCAATTTACATACAGTTGTTGTGTCTGCTGTCAGAGACTTCAAGGGAACTCCCTACTGTTAAGGTGTGATCTGTCAATTTACATGTATGTGTTACCTCAGCTTGCAATTTACATATGATGGTGCGTGACTCCTGTTATAAATCCAAACGCACACACAGTCTGGTTCATTGAATTGATAAAGCTTCTCGGATGAGAAGCGAAACGTCTTCTGTTACAAATAAAGTCCAGTTGATCTTGAATTGAACACCTTTTTGATTTATCATGTCCTGGATGATTGAGAATCTTCACCAGCAAACAGATTGTAATTTTAAAAATAAACAAACGAAAAAATATTCTAATTTTAAAAATAAACAAAAAACAGATTGTAATTTTAAAAATAAACAAACAAAAAGCAGAACACACAGGAGGCGTCATCAATGGAACAAAGGTCCATTGATGTCTATGTGACATCATCATGATCATGATGATGTCACATAGACATCAATGGATCAAAGGATGCCATCATGTCACACAATGGTGTCATGTGACATCATCGTGTGACATCATCCATCCTTGTATCTACCAGAACGCGCCTCAGAAGCTCATATCACTTGAAACTCTTCCCAGAGAAGCATTGTTTTAGTGTAGCACAAGGTTTTGGCAGTGAATTTTGGAAAATGTCTTATCAGAGACGACCCAATCCGAGACAAGTCAGGAACCAAGGAGCCCAGATGGAGCAACCGTCTGTCTCTCACGAGATTGACAGGCTGAACGCCATTCTCACCGAGACTAATAAAAGGTCGTTCAGTGAGCACCATCGTGCGAACCAGCTGTCCAAGGAGCTTGAAGACACCAAAGCTCAGCTGGAAAAGCAGAAGAACCTCAAGGAAGTTTTTATTCACAAAATGGTTGAGGCTAGGGAAGAACTGGAGAGACTGGAGAGATATTCCAATCCAGAAACTCTAAGTTCTGCCAGGATTGGCTACAAGGTACATAGTACCATTCAGAAAAACACTTTGAAGTTCCTTCAGAGGGACTACGAGGATCTCAAAGTGGCTTACGTGAACAGCCAAGAAAAGTTTTCATCTGAACTCCGGCTGGAAAAAGAGAAAACTGAGGCTCTCCAGCGGCTGCTGGATGAAGCCAAACTGGCAAATGATGAAATGAGCAACAAACACCAAGTGGAAGTTGCCTCACTTTGTCTTCACATTGTGGCTTTACAAGATCAGGCCACGGAAAGCAAGTTTCAACAGGATTTTCTGAAACTGTCTCTGGACAAGGAGATCCAGGCTCTGCGTACAATCTCAGAAGACGCAGAGCGGAAATTGAAACAAGATCTTGCGCAAATGTCAACATGCTGTGAGCAGCTCAAAGTGGCTCACGCCATGAGCCAAGAAACGTTTTCATCTGAACTCCGGCTGGAGAAAGAGAAAACTGAGGCTCTCCAGCGGCTGCTGGATGAAGCCAAACTGGCAAGTAATGAAATGAGCAACAAATACCAACTAGAAGTTGCCTCACATCGCCAGCAGGCTGTGACGTTGCAGGATCAGGCCACGGAAAACGAGCGCCAAAAGGATCTTCTGAAAGTGGCCATGGACGAGGAGATCCAGGTTCTGCGTAAGGTCTCCAAAGACGCAGAGGCCAAACTGAAGCAAGAGCTGGAACAAATGTCAACATCATTCGACCAACTCAAAGTCGGCAACGACTTGGATGTTGAGGCGCTTAAGTTGGTGTCAAAACCGTTCCTAAACCAGCTCAGCGAAGAGATTCAGGCTTCGGTCCATCCCAGAGAGAAGAAGAACTCTTTCTGGAAGAGAACGAGACGTTTCTTTGGTCTCGGAAAGTCTGGAAGTTGGAAGAAAAACAAGAACGCTTCCACCTGAAAGATCTTCTCTTCGCACGCACGCACGCACACACACACACACACACACACACACACCACAAACACACACATACAACATTTAAACACAGACCAGTGATTTTAAAAAACGAGCAGCACGGTGATGGCAGCCGAACACTGTTACCGCCGTGCTGTGTGGGTTTTTCCCCGAGAACTCCGGTTTCCCCCACTTATACTAATTTATTCACTGGTCATTACACTTACACATAAAACACACACACACATAACACATAAAACACACACACACATAACACATAAAACTCACACACACACAACATACACACACACACAACATACACACACACACACACATCACCCCGTTGAATCGCCACCTTATCGTGGTGGAGGTGTTTGCGTGTCCCAGTGATCCCAGTAGCGATGTTGGTGGTTACTAAGTTTGGGGCCAGACTAAGAGCGATTCAGAAACCTTTGTCTTTGTTTATTATTGAAAAACATGATTGGACAAGCTAAATATTTCAGAACATAAAAACTGCAAAACTACCAAAAGTCATAGCTGTAATGTTGAACTAGGTCAAAAATGTCTTCAGAGAATAAATCATGTCGTCTGGACCAGTGATCTGATCAACTTTGAGACAAACGGACAGAACAATGGATCAGGTGTCAATGCTCAATAAGCCTTCAGACAATAAATCAAAAGTTTTAGACATTTTCATGTTGGCAAAGATTAGCTGTGACGGCCATCTTCAACTGGCTTATCCCCAAATATTAGTCTGTTGGAGAGATTACATTCAAATTCAGGGACATCAAAGTCCATATGACATCACAATGTCTATGTGACATCATCGTGATGTCACATAGACTTTGATGTGCATGCATCAGAGTCCATATGACATCACAATGTCTATGTGCCATCACAATGTCTATGTGACATCATCGTGATGTCACATAGACATAAATGGATCAAAGGATGCCATCATGTCACACAATGGTGTCATGTGACATCATCGTGATGTCACATAGACATCAGTGGATCAAAGATGCCATCATGTCACACAATGGTGTCATGTGACATCATCGTGTGACATCATCCATCCTTGTATCTACCAGAACGCGCCTCAGAAGCTCATATCACTTGAAACTCTTCCCAGAGAAGCATTGTTTTAGTGTAGCACAAGGTTTGGGCAGTGAATTTTGGAAAATGTCTTATCAGAGACGACCCAATCCGAGACAAGTCAGGAACCAAGGAGCCCAGATGGAGCAACCGTCTGTCTCTCACGAGATTGACAGGCTGAACGCCATTCTCACCGAGACTAATAAAAGGTCGTTCAGCGAGCACCATCGTGCGAACCAGCTGTCCAAGGAGCTTGAAGACACCAAAGCTCAGCTGGAAAAACAGAAGAACCTCAAGGAAGTTTTTATTCACAAAATGGTTGAGGCTAGGGAAGAACTGGAGAGACTGGAGAGATATTCCAATCCAGAAACTCTAAGTTCTGCCCGGATTGGCTCCAAGGTACATAGTACCATTCAGAAAAATACTTTGAAGTTCCTTCAGAGGGACTACGAGGATCTCAAAGTGGCTTACGTGAACAGCCAAGAGAAGTTTTTGTCTGAACTCCGGCTGGAAAAAGAGAAAACTGAGGCTCTCCAGTGGCTGCTGGATGAAGCCAAACTGGCAAATGATGAAATGAGCAACAAACACCAAGTGGAAGTTGCCTCACTTCGTCTTCACATTGTGGCTTTACAAGATCAGGCCACGGAAAGCAAGTTTCAACAGGATCTTCTGAAACTGTCTCTGGACAAGGAGATCCAGGCTCTGCGTACAATCTCAGAAGACGCAGAGCGGAAATTGAAACAAGATCTTGCGCAAATGTCAACGTGAGCAGCTCAAAGTGGCTCACGCCATGAGCCAAGACAAGTTTTCATCCAAACTCCGGCTGGAGAAAGAGAAAACTGAGGCTCTCCAGCGGCTGCTTTATGAAGCCAAACTAGCAAGTAATGAAATGAGCAACAAATACCAACTGGAAGTTGCCTAACTTCGCCAGCAGGCTGTGACGTTGCAGGATCAGGCCACGGAAAACGAGCGCCAAAAGGATCTTCTGAAAGTGGCCATGGACGAGGAGATCCAGGTTCTGCGTAAGGTCTCCAAAGACGCAGAGGCCAAACTGAAGAAAGAGCTGGAACAAATGTCAACATCATTCGACCAACTCAAAGTCGGCAACGACTTGGATGTTGAGGCGCTTAAGTTGGTGTCAAAACCGTTCCTAAACCAGCTCAGCGAAGAGATTCAGGCTTCGGTCCATCCCAGAGAGAAGAAGAACTCTTTCTGGAAGAGAACGAGACGTTTCTTTGGTCTCGGAAAGTCTGGAAGTTGGAAGAAAAACAAGAACGCTTCCACCTAAAAGATCTTCTCTTCGCACGCACGCACACACACACACACCACAAACACACACATACAACATTTAAACAACTTTACAACACAGACCAGTGATTTTAAAAAACGAGCAGCACGGTGATGGCAGCCGAACACTGTTACCGCCGTGCTGTGTGGGTTTTTCCCCGAAAACTCCGGTTTCCCTTACTTAGACTAATTTATTCACTGGTCATTACACTTACACATAAAACACACACACACATAACACATAAAACACACACACACACACACAACATACACACACACACATACACACACACACACACACACACACACACATCACCCCGTTGAATCGCCACCTTATCGTGGTGGAGGTGTTTGCGTGTCCCAGTGATCCCAGTAGCCATGTTGGTGGGGACTAAGTTTGGGGCCAGACTAAGAGCGATTCAGAAACCTTTGTCTTTGTTTATTATGGAAAAACATGGTTGGACAAGCTAAATATTTCAGAACGTAAAAACTGCAAAACTACCAAAAGTCATAGCTGTAATGTTGAACTAGGTCAAAAATGTCTTCAGAGAATAAATCATGTCGTCTGGACCAGTGATCTGATCAACTTTGAGACAAACGGACAGAACTACAATGGATCAGGTGTCAATGCTCAATAAGCCTTCAGACAATAAACAGAAAGTTTTAGACATTTTCATGTTGGCAAATATTAGCTGTGATGGCCATCTTTAATTGGCTTATCCCCAGTGGTGGAGAAAGTACTCAAAACACTGTACTTAAGTAAAAGTACAAATAAACAGACAGAAATATACTCTAGTAAAAGTTGAAGTACCACATTAATGTTTTTACTTAAGTAAAAGTAAATAAGTACTTGCTTTTAAAAATACTTAAAGTATTAAAGTAAAAGTACTTGCTGAATGTATTTTCTAATGCAATGGTCTTTACAGTATCATTGTGTACACCATATGTATATTTTCTGTAATACATTAAAAGTGTTGTTCCAGTTTAATGAACAATGCTGCAGATGATGCATGTTTTTATTGTGTTTACTCTGTGACACAGTTCACACTTGGATTTGTGATTCTGTGCGTCAGAATTTCAGGGATGACCTGCAGAGTTAAATGTCATTAATTAAAATAAGAAAGATTTTACCTTAGAACATTTTTATTTAACACAAAATAAAACCAATGTGTCATTTTAACTGCAGTAAACACATTAAAATAAAAGTTGTCTGATGAAAAAAGGAGCATTAGACACAACAAAGGAATAGACACTGACGATTTCAACTCCAGTTTGTCATCAATTCTAGTTAAAATACTGTCTAGTCAACCGTGTAATGGGTCAATATGAACAATATTTTAACTTCCTGACACCATTTTCAAAACTTGGATCTGAGTGTTGAGACATTTGGAGACATCTCTTGTCTCCTAACATCCCATGAACTGACACATTTTAATATTGCGGCAAGAATTTCTTGTTCAAGTTCAGAAGAAGTTAGTTTTCAACGTTTTTTTTAGTCCAGTCCGTCTCTTTTGGGAGAAAGAATCTGTCCTGCTGAACTGAACAGTCTTTCAATAATCTTTCAATAGTTTTTTTATGCCATGGGTGTTGCGTATCTTCTGGCTGACTCTCCACGGTGGAATTCATTGTGGGTGTGTTGGCGATGCTGTGGGTGGCCCCAAATCAGTGACGTATATACTAGAATATATTGGCCCAACTCTTGAAGGTGGGTCTAATGTTACCTGTCCACTTGGCGATGATTCAATGGACCAACTCCCCTCTCACCTTTGGTTACTTTCAAACTAACAAATAAATTAAAAAAAATCACAACGTGAATGTAACTTGTAACCAGTGGTGTCAAAAGTATTCACATTCATTACTCAAGAAGAAGTATAGATACTGGGATTTAAAAATACTTCTGTAGAAGTAGAAGTATCAACTCTAGCTTTTTACTCAAGTAAAAGTAAAAAAGTACTGGTTTCAAAACTACTTAAAAGTATAAAAGTAAAAGTAGCGTAAGAAAAAGCAACAACAAGACAAATGCTTAGGCCGCACCACACATACTATTGTATACAACCCCACCTCCCCCACAAAAATCGTTTTTTTGTACTAGATTATATTATATTCTAGGAGGCGGTGAAGAGACAACACAGGAGACGGGATGTAGATCTTCACTTTTAATCAACTCCTACTAAACTGTCGGGAAACACCCAACACCGCCTTATATATCCAATACCACATCCGGTCCTCCGGCTTTTCACAATAAAACATCCTGTAATGCCTTCGGTCCACTGGGTGTGAGTAGAGCCCCCTAGTGGTCCACCACACACGCCCCCCCAGAACACCCAGTAAGGTCCATCACTAGTCCCGCATTTTAGGTTTGATCAAACGACCAGAACGGCTGAACCTGGGCCCTGCAGAACCAGTCTGATGAAGCGGAGGGCTACGAGGAGGGTCTACAGAAGATTCGGGCTCCAATGGACGTTGAGAGTCTCTGGAAGAAGGATCGCAGTCCGTTAGCAATGTGGATGGAGGTCTGCCCCTGCGAGGAGCCTGGGCCGTAACAACCTGATCATCTGACACAACATGAGCTGGTTTAAGCCTATCGATACAGACAGTCTCAGTACGACCCCCTAAATCTAAAAGGAAGTGTTTCGGACCTGGTTGAAGAACCCGAAACGGTCCATCATACAAAGGCTGTAGTGGTGTCCTGTGTGCATTGTGTTTGACAAAAACAAATTTAGAGGACTCCAGACTCTTAGGGACAAACGACTGCGGTAAACAATGGTGTACCGGGCCGGGGACACGAAAAGGGGCCTCCTGAGGTGAAAAATGTGGCAACGGTGGGGCGAATTGTGGTGAGGGTACCTCAGGTAAAAACTCACCGGGGACGCGCACAGGCTGACCGTAAACCAGTTCAGCCGGGGAAGAGCTCAGGTCTTCTTTGGTTGCGGTACGTAACCCCAACAAAACCCAGGGAAGACGGTCAATCCAGTTGTCACCGGTCAATGCAGCGCGAAGTGCGGCTTTCAATGACCTGTGAAACCGTTCACACAAACCATTAGCTTGGGGGTTGTAAGCGGTGGTCCTGTGAACGTTAGTCCCCAGACCCTTGGCCATGGTAGACCAAAGTTCAGAAACAAACTGCGGGCCCCTGTCCGATGTAATGTCTGAAGGGGGGCCAAAACGCGCCACCCAGGTAGACAAAAATGCCCGGGCCACCACTGCAGATGTTGTGGATGTCAGAGGAACCACCTCAGGCCACCTGGTGGTCCGGTCTATTATAGTCAGCAGATGAGTAAAACCCTGTGATGGAGGCAGAGGGCCCACCAGGTCTACGTGCACATGATCAAACCGCCGACCTGGGATGGAGAAGGGTTCCAAAGGTGCTTTGGTGTGTCTGTTAACCTTAGCACGCTGGCATGGGACACACGCTGCTGCCCACTCCTTAACCGCTTTACGCAGACCGGGCCAAACAAACTTTGCACTGACCAGTTTCACCGAGGCTCTAACACCTGGGTGAGACAGGGAATGTAAGGAGTCAAAAACGCGGCGTCGCCATGAAACTGGAACCAGGGGGCGGGGCCTGCCAGTAGAAACATCACAGAGCAGGAGAGGCCCTCCGTCATTCACCTGCCGTTCCTCCAACTCGAGGCCT
Source organism: Garcialebias charrua (assembly GCA_038048925.1). Lineage (NCBI taxonomy): Eukaryota > Metazoa > Chordata > Actinopteri > Cyprinodontiformes > Rivulidae > Garcialebias > Garcialebias charrua. Next base: position 77,211 of record JBBPBX010000546.1, read on the forward strand.
GTGGGCCCGGACTGGAGCTCGAGTATTTCTGCGTCGCCACGTTGGTCCGCAGCCATAGCAGAAAAATCGATGCCAACGTATACGGGAGAGATCAGCACCCGAGAGAGACAGTCGGCCACCACGTTGGATTTTCCAGCCACATGCTGAATGTCTGTAGTAAATTCAGACACCGCTGCGAGGTGGCGTTGCTGGCGAGCAGACCAGGGGTCAGAAATTTTTGACATCGCAAACACCAAGGGTTTGTGGTCAACATATGCAGTGAACCGGCGGCCCTCCAGGAAAAACCTGAAATGGCGTGTGGCCAGGTAAAGCGCCAGCAACTCTCTGTCAAAAACACTGTATTTAAGCTCGTTGTCCCGCAGCGTACGGCTGAAAAATGCAAGCGGCTGCCAAACCCCGGAAACCTGCTGTTCTAACACAGCCCCCACCGCAACATCAGATGCGTCGGTTGTTAAAGCTATTTGCGCCGCTGGGGATGGATGGGCCAAAAGGGCAGCAGTGGCCAGTGCAGCTTTAGCATCACCAAATGCCTGTAGGCGTTCTGGTGTCCAGTCAACACTGTCGTTGGGCTTTTTCTTTTTCAGCGCTCCATAGAGCGGTCGCAGCAGTTGTGCTGCCCTGGGGAGGAAACGGTTATAGAAGTTAACCATTCCCAAAAATTCTTGTAGCGCTTTAACAGACTGGGGCTGTGGGAAATCAGACACCGCCTGCACCTTGTTTGGTAATGGGACAGCACCACTTGCAGAAATGCGGTGGCCCAAAAAGTCAATGACTGGCAGTCCAAACTGGCATTTCGCTGTATTTACAATCAGGCCATGTGCTGCCAGGCGCTGAAAAACCTCACGGAGGTGGGACATGTGCTGCTCAGCCGAGCTGCTAGCCACCAGGACGTCATCCAGGTACACAAATACGAAGGACAGACCCCTTAGGACTGAATCCATCAACCGCTGAAATGTTTGTGCTGCACCTTTAAGACCAAAAGGCATGCGCAAAAACTCAAACAGGCCGAAAGGCGTGATAACAGCGGTCTTAGGGACATCCTCCACATGCACAGGAACCTGGTGGTACCCCCGTACTAAATCTACTTTAGAAAAAATGGAGGTCCCAGCCAGGTGCACTGAAAAATCCTGGATGTGGGGGATGGGATAACGATCGTTCTCTGTGATGTTATTAAGGCGGCGGAAATCCCCACATGGACGCCATTTGCCATCTGCCTTGGGCACCATGTGGAGGGGGGAGGCCCACGGACTGTTTGAGCGTTGCACGATGCCTAAACGCTCCATGTTAGCAAACTCTTCCTGTGCTATTGCTAGCTTAGTAGCATCAAGGCGGCGTGCACGTGCGAACACCGGGGGGCCCGTTGTGGGAATATAATGTTCGACCCCATGTTTTGTGTTTGTGTTTGCAAAATCAGGAACAGTCAGCGAGGGGAATTCAGACAATAAACGCTGAAACACATTACCCGAAGCTAAAAAGTTAGCATGCATTAAAGGCCCAGCTCCTCGCGTCTCACAAGGCAGTGACGAAAAAGACACAGCGTCGATCAAACGTCTGTTAGCTAAATCAACCAGGAGCCCGTGAGCACAAAGAAAATCAGCCCCTAAAATAGGGACTGAGCTAGCAGCTACCACAAAGTTCCACTGGAAGTCCCGTTCATGGAAACGAACAGTCACCAACCTTTCGCCAAACGTCTTGATGGGATAGCCGTTAGCCGCGGTTAGCTGCGGCCCGCAGCCTTCTGCCAACCTGTCGGAGCCAGTCGGGGGAACGAGGCTCTTCTGCGAGCCGGAGTCCACCAGGAACCGCCTCCCCGACCTCGAGTCTTCGATGAAAAGCAGCCTTTCCTTGTCGCCAACGGCCGCGACTGCTAGCGGGCGCTGGCGTTCTCGTTTCCCTGCGGCTTGAAACTGCACGGTGGGATGCATCGTCGTGCTTTGGCGCCAAAACGCTGGTGGTAGAAACAAAAGGTGGCTCCTGTCCGCCTGCGGGTAGCGACTCCTGCTACGACCGATGGCTCGTCCGGCGCTGAGGGCGATGCTTGAAGCTGAGGTGCTGCTGGAGATCCGGGGACCGCCGCCTGGACCGCGAAAGTCCTCGCAGCCAGCAGGATGCGGTCGGCTTCGCGGGCCAGCGAGCGGTAATCCTTCTGCTGCAGAAACGAGGAGTTGGCCAGGGCGGTGCGCACTGGAGCCGGCGGAGGAAGAGGTGGAGAAAGAGAAACTCACAGTCTGCTGATCCCCTCAAAGACAACATGCCTTCCATGAGCTCGAGAGCTGTGCCGTCGCCCAAATCGGAGAGGGAAAACAGTTTCTCGGCGCGCTCCGCGTCTGAGAGTGTGTAACGCTGCAGAAGGAGTTCTTTGAGGGCGTCGTATTTTCCTTGTGCAGGAGGGTCTTGTAGCAGGCTCATTACCCGCTGGGTGGACAATGGGTCCAGTGAAGCGACCACATGGTGGTATTTGGTGTCGTCTGCAGATATCCCGCGAAGAGCAAACTGTGATTCGATGTGGGCGAACCACGACTGAGGTGCGTGCAGCCAGAAGTCCGGGATTTTAACGGCCACCGCAAAAGCGAGCGGGGCCGCCGGTGGAGGTTCCACAACCGCGGACAGCTGAAGAGAGCTGGCTTGACCTTCAGATGTCGTCATTTCAATTCACAAGGGTCACCAGTGTAGGAGGCGGTGAAGAGACGACACAGGAGACGGGATGTAGATCTTCACTTTTAATCAACTCCTACTAAACTGGCGGGAAACACCCAACACCGCCTTATATATCCAATACCACATCCGGTCCTCCGGCTTTTCACAATAAAACATCCTGTAATGCCTTCGGTCCACTGGGTGTGAGTAGAGCCCCCTAGTGGTCCACCACAATATTGTTAATAATGTTGAAAAACTAGGGGTGCATTAAGCTACCTGTCTTAACTGCATATATGCCCATTGAAAATAGACACATTTAAATGCAAATTTAAATATATTAAAATAACCATATAGGGGTATTATTGAGCATTACCATATGTTTCATGGAGCTGAAGATATGACTAATTGCAAAAAGTCAAACTTCAAAACATGTCATCAATTACTTTTATTGATGCATCTACATTTTACTTTCAGCCAAACATGGAACGTTCAAGAGTTACCAATAGGCCAGAGCATGTAGCTAGTACCTCCTAACCATAGAAAACATTATACAACATTAGTATGTAGGCAGGCCCGGATTATCAGCAGGGCCGACTGGGCCCAGGCCCAGGGGGCCATGCCCACCATGGGGTCCACTGCAGTTTTGGGGAAGAAAGAAAATAAAATATCCTTAGATTTTAAATAGGGTTGGGCATCGAGAATCGTTCGGAACCGGGACTAACTGTCCGGTTTTCCCGGAATCGTTCAAAATATTAATTTGCGATTCCTATTTTCGATGCTAGTTAGCCGACCGGAAGTAGCCACCGCCGAAAACCAACGAAGAAGAATCCACCGGAAGTGTGCATCTGCGATCGAAAGCGTACTAATTAATAAAAAATGACCAGTCAGGTCAGTGCAGCACTTGCAATAATTTTCTATCATGCAAAGGAGGGTGGAGAAGTAAAATAGTGTCCCGTCTTTGACGCGCTCCACCGGATTATTTTCGCTTCGTATCCGACCGGAAGTACAGAGTGGTCCGTCTGCAAAACGCTCCGCCGAACTTTTCGCTGATCGCTACCTCTTTGGCTCCATGATGGTAAATAAATAAACTATAAACTACATCTCATACCAACATTAAGGCAGCTAACAAGTTATACTCCGCTTAAAGCGGTAAGTCAGCTCAATACAAACACGATGCTAACGTTAGCTCGTTTTTTTCTTCTTAGACAAACGACCTGAAATGGCTTCACTGTTCACCAGTGTCCAAGGTAAATACATCAGTGTAAACTCAACTGAATGAAGAGAGACACAGAACAGTTACAACAGCATATGTTGTGAAAAGCTTGCATCCCTTTTCAGATGTGGATTCAACTCCTGCCATGGATTGCACTTACATTGCACTCAAATCCAACACTTATTAACATTCTTAATCCATTTAAAGTTCTCTGTGTCTTTTAAAATGTTTTAATGTCTCTAGTTTTCATTATTATATAATTTCTGTTTATGTTCTCTTTCATTCCATTATGAATGAATGTCACAGTTTGAAGAATTATTGAATAGGTTAGTTAGGCAATAACAACAGAGCTAATAATTGTACACATTCTCAGTCTTAAAAATGATTTAATAATCTCTTTTTACTGATAATACTGATAAACCTGTTGTTTGTTTAGGAACTTCCTGCAGTCTGTCCAGAAAGTCTCCACTGGAGGAGCGTTCTGCTGAGCAAGAGGCACAACATAATGTCACAGCTCCATGTCCATGAAGAAACAAATGGAGAGAGGGCTGCAGATACCAGGACATCCCACCAGCTGTTCTGTCTGAGGATCCTGCTGCTGCTGGTGGAACCAGGTTAGCCCATCAGTGGGAGTTCAGTAACATGACTGCAGCATCACATACTGGACAATATTATATGTATAATAATAATATATGTTGGTGAGTCCTCCATGTTGGCTCTAATCTGCCCTGTGAGAAATTCATAGTAAATGTAACAAAAAGGAAAAAGTTCATAGCATTAAATTCAAACAGAAGTTCAAATTATTCAATAATTTCCAGTGTAGTGGTGAACCATGTTTAATTATTGATAGTTATAAACAAAAGTGTACAATTGACACGTACAAATAAATACATAATTGTGAATTTACTTTACACTATGCAAACATACAACCTTGTCCATCTTTAAAAAAAATCACAGTTCATATAGGTAATTAATAAATACATTTCAAAATGTAGTTTACATACAATGCTAAATTTATAAATATAAACAATACAGCTTTTCCATTTATTTATCACTACATAACCTAGGCTCTGTATCACTAATGAACTTTAACACCTTTTGGCAGGCTAAACATGTCTATGGATGAGCTGTATGAGGAATGTGTGACTGCAAACAGCCTGATAGACCACCTCACCACCTCACCTCAGGAGAAAGAAAGGTGGCAGTCCCAGGGAACAGCAGAGAAGTGGATGCAAGTTCTTCAGGCAGCTGACCTCCCCAACAGAACACCTGAACTCACACCTGGCCTCAAATGGTCCCATCATTCATGGTTGAGCAATGGCTAAGCAGTTCCATGTGATCCAGGTTTGAACTTGAGAAAAACATCATACAGACTGTCTACCTACACTTCAATCAAAGTAAGGGATTTCTTTTTCTGCTGCTTCGAGCTTTCTTAGAGCTCATGGACTTGTTTTTCATGCACGTGGACATGGACTGCACACCAAGGCACTGGTGTCACTATGGTTGCAACATGTTTCTGATGGATGTGATTTGCTACTGGTTTGCTGCTGATTGATGTCAATGCAGTAGCTGCTGCTCTTTCATAAGTGTTCATGTTTGACATCATTTGCTGATGAAGGATGGATGGATGTGATTTGCTGCTGAATGATGTCAATACAGTAGTATTATATATACAATACAGTCAATACAGTAGTATATAGTAGTAGTCAATACAGTAGTATATATATATATATATATATATATATATATATATATATATATATATATAGTAAAATGGGTGTTAGGTTAGGGAGGGGGCCCTGTGAGCTTCGGTGCCCAGGGGCCCCTGGGGTTGTTAATCCGGCCCTGTATGTAGGTCACTAGAAGTCAGTAATCAACTGATAAAAAAAACAAAAAAAACTTTCATCTTACCACAATACAGTATGTTTTTTCAGATTAGATGGAGAGTTTTTGAAAGCCATTAGCTCATTGTACTTGGGTGCGCAGAGCTTGCAGCGCAAACGAAAAGAGTTGTTTTTGTATCCAACCATTTCAAAAAAATCTTCGAGGTACGGCCAGGGATGTACATGGATCAGCTGGTCTTCTTGGCTACCAACCTCCTCGCTGGTGCTTGATTGTGACATTTCCTTCGAGTTCTCTTCAGTCTCTGCCACGGACATTTTCAAGCTACTCTGCTGCGACCACAGACCTGCTCTGGCGCGTGACGTGATGTGTCATCATGTTCAGGTGCGATGGATCGCATACAAACCAATAAGGTGTCGGAATGCTATAAGTTTAAACTTCTCATCCAACCACAATCGATTTCACTCTATCCGGATGGCGCAATTTCTCTGGACAATTTTTTTTAACATGACTAGCTGAATGAAAAAAAAAAAAAAACGGCAAAATGAAAGAAAAGTAACGAGGCTATTTTTAAAAAGTAAGGAGTAGAAAGTACCAGTAATTGCGTGAAAATGTAAGAAGTAGAAGTATAAAGTAGGCTGAAAAATAATTACTTTACTAAAGTATAGATAACTAAAATTTGTACTTAAGTAAAGTAACGAAGTATTTATACTTCGTTACTTGACACCTCTGCTTGAAATGTAGTGTAGTAGAAAGTACAGATACTTAATGTAAAATGTAGTGGAGTAAAAGTAAAAAGTACCCACATTTAACTCTACTTAAGTAAAGTACAGATACATGAAAAATGTACTTAAGTACAGTAACAAAGTACTTGTACAGTACTTTGTTACATCCCACCACAAATATTAGTCCGCTGGAGATTACTGTATAAGTTGTCACAAAAATGTTAGTGAGTACACATATCAGTTGTTTTAATGACTTTACTATTGTTTGAATACTGAAGTATTCTAATATATTGTTTAAAGTCTAAAGACTGAGAAGCAAGGTTTCTGAGTGATTTCATTTGTGACAAATAAAGTTTTACACAGTAAAAACAGGTGGAAATGATGTCACGTGACCACTGTTTGCAGGGGTTCAAATGGACCAATCAAACGCGGGCATATAACATGCGCATGCGCATTGCGCACATTACAAGAAAGAACGTCAACGAAGCAGTCAGTCGTAGAAGGTGGAGAGTAGAAGTGCTTATTTCTTCCGAAAAACACATCAACGTAAGTTCATTAAAGTATTGCTTAAACATAGATATTGATCACCACAGAGTAGTTAACCTTTGTTTGGTGTGAATTAAATTCGTTTACGCCGTTTGGGCTGATCTAATGCTAACAGGCTGCAGGCAGTGCTAACAAAACAAAACACAAGTTAGCTAAAGAGTCTCGTGATTTTTCGCCTGATTTCCTCTGCGGGTCAACCTTACTTGAATGGCTCGGCTTTACACTTAAAAGTGCCAGCTGTAGATGTATAAAAGATTATATGCTCGCGCAGAAGTAACTAGTTGGCATTTGATAATTACAGTCATAAATATAATGTTTTATTCTTGTGTTGATTTTCAGCTGATCAGTCTGGATAAGCTGATCTCTGCTTTCACTTCCTTGTTGTGAAGAGATCTTGGAGAGAGAATATGGCTGCTGCTGCTGCCGCTTCTTCTTCTTTTTCCTCCACCAAAAGCAGCCTAAGGGAGGACCTGACGTGCTCCATCTGCTGTGACCTGTTCAGAGAGCCCGTCATGCTGCCCTGCATGCACCACTTCTGCAAGTCCTGCATCTCCAGGTACTGCAGGGGCACACGGGCGCCTGTGACCTGCCCACAGTGCCGCAAGGAGTTCAGCCCCACGCAGTTTCAAACCAACTACCTTGTGGCGGCGATGGTGGAGAAGGTCCGAGCCTCTGCCTCAGACACTTACACGAAGAAGCTAGAGGTGAGTTCACTCACCGGTTGAGCGTGTGTGACATGATTTTGTAACTATGCATAAAATTGCCCAACATAAATATCTTGTATCATTCAGCTATGTTCGTTTTTGCAAACATACTTATAAATATATTTAATTTTGATTTAAAAGTGATTTTAAACTTTGCGCCGTGTTTATTCACGGGAAATCCGATTACATGCGAATGCAACATCTGTGACGTAGTGTGACGTAGTATCGGGCAGAGGCAGTCTGCGTCTTTCTGGAGATCGCCTGCCTCGGAGCCCCCTCGCTTCCTGAAAAGGTAAAACTCAAATAAATACGGGTGCAGACCTAAATTAGAACCTGCTGCTGTTTCTTGTTCATCTAACTTTCTGCTTCCCAAACTGAAGACAAATAGCTCAAATCTTCACTTAGATTGCTAAATTCGTCGGGTTTTAAATTGTCAGCCATTAATATGTAAAAGCATACCAGAGCCCTCTTCCCGATAATACGTCACATATGTTGCATTCGCGTGTAATCGGATTTCCCGTGAATAAACACGGCGCAAAGTTTAAAATCACTTTTAAATCAAAATTGATTCATCATTTTGTTTGCAAAAACGAACATAGCTGAATGATACAAATTATGCTGGGCAATTTTATGCATACTGTAGTTACAAAATCATGTCAGTGACACTTTAACGTCATTCTTTTGGCTATTAATTAATCCGGAAAGGATTATAGACCAACAACTCTGAGCAACCCAAAGCAAACTAATCAATTACTGATAAGCAGCTTTTTATTTACATTTGAGGTGTCAAAGTTCACTACAGCTGTGTTCCATACCGGTCCACAGACACAACACAGACCTGTCACTACAGCTCCACCCATGACATATCTTGCTGGACTCGCTCAAGCCAAAGTTCATTTTCCACTCTCATTTCATAACTGTGAAGGCAGCATGTCTGCCTCAACAGGAGGATCTGTATGGCTCAACACAAGGTTATACATCCACCTACCGTAGATGCTTCAGTGCATCTAAAAAATTTAAAATAAAATGAGTTTTGTTTTCTAAAATGCAACAAGGAGTTGTTAATTGATATTTTATGGAAACAGTTTGTCATTGTTTTCATCCCATGTGCTGACAAGAACATGTATCTTAAGTTTACAAGGCTCTGCTTTACCGAAAGAAGCAAACACCAATTATTATTTTGCTAAACTTTGTTAGTTTAATACATTTGAAGCTGAAAACGTTTAAAGCATAAGTCTTTTCAAGAAATTGCAGAACTGTTTCTTCGAAGTGTTGTTACTGCTGCTACAGGATTCCATCCAGTGACCTTCTCACTGAGAGGCAACAACTCTACCAACTGTGCCTTTAAACACTGATCATATGTGAACTAAGAACTGTCTAAATAATTCAACCTTTGTTTAGTCTACTACTGTATTAGTTATTTTAGTTTTATTATTCAGGCAAAGCCATCTTGGTTTTTGTTATTTAATTAGAAACGACAGACAAGTACACACTCAAAACACCTCTCAGGGTTCCACAGTATACTCTGCGTGTTTGCAGTACACATGTGATTAAAAATATAAAAACTGTCCATTATCTACGTATATGCCATAAATTTCAAATATTTAATTTTCAGAAGTTAAAAGAATCTAAACTAACTATTCGAAGGTGGTAATGTTACGGTTGACCTGTTTTACCACTAATGATGATGTCCTTGATCAACTGCAAATCCTCTCCATGTGATGTTTCTGATTTTATTTGCACGTTGCTTCACAGAAACAGCTGAGAGAGAGTTTGGAGAGGCAGCACCTGAGGAAGGAGGACATCAGCAGCAGCATTCACAAAGACAACGTCAAGCTGGACATCATAAAGGTACACCCATCTGGGAATCCAAACACACAGCAGCACATAACAGATGGAAGTAAAATGAATGCCCTCCTGCTTGATTAGTGGTGTTTACATGTGTGTTAACAGTTTGAGCTTTGATTTTTAATGATGGATCGTACGCCGGGGGGCATAAACGCATGACATGTCACATGTCTCTGAGTCAGATTAATGGTTGTAAACGACGTATTTTAGGTTATTAAAATGGTTTGACTGCTCACTTCTTGTAACATCAGTCCCTCCTTCCTGTCGCAGAGACTGGGGGCAGACCTGCAGGCTCATGTCAAAGGTGAGTTCAGAGCTCTGCAGCAGATCCTGCAGGATGAGGAGAACTGCCTGCTGGAGCAGCTGAGGAGAGAGCAGGAGGAGGAGCTGGAGAAGGTGCAGCGCCACTTGGAGGCCTCGGAGCTGGCTGTACGCGAACTGGAGAACAACATCCAACTGCTGCAGCAGGCGAACGTTACACTGACGGAGGTGGAGGCTTTTTAAAAAACTATTTTTTTTAAACAAATTGTACAGTTGTAGCACTATTCTTGTATTGCACTGTAAAACAAACCGTACAACTTCCTTTAAAACATAAATATATGAACTAAAAAAAAAGAGAGCAAGAAAAACAGACAAGCAGCTTCCACTCAGGTCAACGTAGCAAGTAGAAAAAAATAATAATAACAACCACTCTCAAATAAAACAAGTCAGTACAGTACTGTATTGGCATTTCCATTAAATTAGTCATGTACATATATGGTAAAAAAAAATTAAATTAAGGAAAAAAAAGCGAGAGGGAGAGAAAATAAGGAACCTCCAGAAAAGAAAAGACCAGTAATATGCGTATAATGATTTAAGAAAAGGTAAATGAATAAATAATGATAATACCGGTAATGGTAGCTAATCTGGTATAGAGGGAAAGTTAGTTCGTCTTGCCAGGTGGAGGCTTTTAAAAATTAAATTATTATTGACCTTTTAATTTGACCAGAGTACGATGAGGTTTTTTGCCAGTGTCTCCAGAATTATTATTTTTTTTACTTTGACTATCGGTAGGTTTTACGGGTCACAATATCAAGAAGTGCAAAAAAGATATTCTGTTCTAGTGGTTTTTAACAATACACTATAGCAATGAATTATAAGATAAAAGTAAAAAAAATTGTAAACGCATCACAATTTATATTTAAAAAAAAAGATACGTACAGTATATGGTTTTCCATTATGCTCATTGGATACAAAACAGAATTATATACATTATGCTCATTAAAAACTCTGCATTGCCTGATGCCGTAGGCAAAATGATGAAAAACCTTGGGCGCCAACACAGTTTGTCTGTAAAATATCTCATGAACCACTGAGTAAATTTTAATGATACTCATAATATTCATTAGACGTACAACTGATTTCCTGTTGGAATCATCTCTAGTTCAAGATGGCCGCCACAGCCATTTGACCTTGCAAAGCACTGAAATGTCTTAGTTATTTTTGTGGATATTTAGCTTAAAGTACCGGTAGGTGTAGTAGCTGAGAGTTACACTCAACAAAATCTGGGACACTTCCTTTTTTTTAAGCCAGGTTAAAAACCTGGGCAAAATGTCTGCAACAAGTTGTAAGAGTTACACAAGTAAGAAACAATAACACAGACAATCATGGAAAAAAGAAACGGGGAGCAAATTAAATTGGGGAGGGGGCAGGGAGCTCTGTTCTGTTGACAGGGCGGGGCTGAAACACTGAAACTCATCCAGTGAACGTACGTCTGAGCTCGTAATATTGCTTGATGTTGTGCAGGGGGTGTCTAGCCCTGGTCCTCGAGGGCTCTATCCTGCATGTTTTACTTGTTTCCCTGCTCCCACACCTGATTTAATGGTTGAATTACCTCTTCATTTTCTGCCTGTTAATCACCCGTGGGTTTAAATCAGGCGTGTTGGAGCAGAGAAACATCTGAAACATGCAGGATGTCGTCGCTCTACAACCACAAGTGGACCCTCCTGTTGGTGCATGATGCAATGTAGAAGGTGTGACCAAAACAAAACGGCTACGACTCGTTTCTTGTAGTAAAACGATCTTTGTTTACAACTCTGGGGCAATATGAGTTATAAAAAGAAATGTTTTTATTTGCAGCAGTGCATATCATTTAAATATGTCCGTTTCTTTTCTTGTCAAATATATTCTGCCAATCTGAAACATGAAGTTAACAGGATTTTTTTTTTCTTCCTCTCCACAGTTCCCACACCTGAGGTAAGTTGTCACTGCAGAGTTACCCCACATTCAATTTGACCAGATTTAATATTTTTTACTTCTTTGTCTCGTTAGTGTTTGTTTGGGCGTGTGCTGTGTCTAATGAAACATGTCGTCTCCAGACCCTGTGCTCAGGTGGAAGCTGCTTTAGATTTTGATCCGCACGCTTTCAGCAACAAATACTTGGCTCCGCTGCAGTACATCGCGTGGAGAAGGATGTTCAAGTGTCTGAAGCCAGGTGAGTTCCCTTTCTGATGTGCTTCATTAGACGTGAGCTGACAACGGGTTCAAGTCTAAGTCAAAGTCAACTTTATTGTCAAAACTGCAATATGTACAGGACATACACAGGATTGAAATTGCATTGTTCTGCCACAACACTGGGAGTACAGGTGTCCCCGAGTTACGATGGAGTTCCGTTCCTACGCCCGTTCGTAACTAGGGTTGGGCATCGTTTGAATTTGAGCGATTCCGATTCTTCGTTTCGATTCCGATTCTTTTTGTAGGCGGGGTTAAAAAAAGACATGTCAATTCAATTCAGTTCAGTTTATTTATACTGTATAGCTCCAAGTCACAACAGAAGTTGTCTCAGGGCACTGAACAGAAACAATCAAATATAAAAATAATAAGTTAACAGAAACTTTAATATAAAAATAATGGTAACACTATTTATCTGAGGAGACTACTTTGAGTTTAACTCCATGTTATAAAAAAGCTACAGTAGTTAGCCAGAGTTATTTCAGGATGAAATAATTTGAACTTCTGTTTGAATTTAATGCTATGAACTTTTTCCTTTTTGTTACATTTACTATGAATTTCTCACAGGGCAGATTAGAGCCAACATGGAGGACTCACCAACATATATTATTATTATACATATAATATTGTCCAGTGTCTGATGCTGCAGTCATGTTACTGAGATCCCATCCATCCATCTTCTTCCGCTTATCCGGGGTCGGGTCGCGGGGGTAGCAGCCTAAGTAGGGAGGCCCAGACTTCCCTCTCCCCAGCCACTTGGAGCAGCTCCTCCGGGGGAATCCCAAGGCGTTCCCAGGCCAGCCGAGAAACATAGTCCCTCCAGCGTGTCCTGGGTCTTCCTCTGGGTCTCCTCCCGGTGGGACATGCCCGGAACACCTCACCAGGGAGGCGTCCAGGAGGCATCCTAACCAGATGCCCGAGCCACCTCAACTGGCTCCTCTCGATGTGGAGAAGCAGCGGCTCTACTCCGAGTCCCTCCCGGAGATGACTGAGCTTCTCACCCTATCTCTAAAGCCTGAAATATACCTGAGCGTACAAGCAATACGCCTATACGCCACGTACGTACGTCAAGGCAAAAGCGTAGCCCCTCAGGGCACATACGCGCAAAGCTTTTTTTTACGACCGCATACGTGTGCGCGGTGTCTGACCATAAACTTCCCCGGCGCCGGACTGTTTTGTATGTTACACAAATGAAATAAATTCCCCTTCTTTATCGCTGATCGGGCCTTTTCTTTTGTTTTTTTGCCTAAAGTCAAGTAACCGCTTCTTCCTCCGTTCACTCGATGACTGAAATGAATGAATTCAGGTCCTACCTGGGTGCGCGATGTTTTAAATATTCCCTGGTGGACTGTGTGCTGCAGGAAAAGCGCTCCCTGTTATTATTTTTATTTCTGAGATAACTTTTTATAACATATATAGTAGAAACACCGCATCAGAACACCGCAGCGGTCTTCAGCGAGCTGCTCATGATGCATTCTCGAGGTTTCACTGAGCTGACTGAAAGCTGTCAATCATTTCAGTAGGCGTGTCAGCAAGTGACCAATCAGCGAGCTCAGTTGAGTCCCCTCCGCGCGCAGCTGCTCATATTACAACAAGGATCTGGAGCGAGAACGCGAGCGTTTGAAAGCTGATAAAAGCCGAGCTATAGCAGCGAAAACTTGCGCACAAAATGCGCACGTACAGTGGCGTACTTCATGTATGCTCAGGTGTATTCCAGCCTTAAGGGAGAGTCCAGACACCCTGCGGAGAAAACTCATTTCAGCCGCTTGTATCCGAGATCTTGTTCTTTCGGTCATAACCCAAAGCTCATGACCATAGATGAGGGTGGGAACGTAGATCGATCGGTAAATTGAGAGCTTTGCCTTTTGACTCAGCTCTCTCTTCACCACGACAGACCGGTACAGCGCCCGCTTCACTGCGGACGCTGCACCTATCCGCCTATCGATCTCACGCTCCAGTTTTCCCTCATTCGTGAACAAGACCCCAAGAAACTTAAACTCCTCCACTTGGGGCAGACTGAGATCCCACTGATGGGCTAACCTGGTTCCACCACCAGCAGCAGGATCCTCAGACAGAACGGCTGGTGGGATGTCCTGGTACATCTGCAGCCCTCTCTCCATTTGTTTCTTCATGGACATGGAGCTGTGACATTGTTATGTGCCTCGTCCTCAGCAAAAAGCTCCTCCAGTGGAGACTTTCTGGACAGACTGCAGGGAGGAGGTTCCTAAACAAACAACAGGTTTATCAGTACAGGTAACCCCCGACCTACGAACGAGTTTGGGACCTAAGAACCGTTCGCAGCTCGATCCGTTCGTAGGTAGGGGGTGAAAATTATTATTTTTTTTTAAATTCATTCATTCATTCATTCATTCAACCTTTATTTATCATGCTAACGGAGCGCGCGCACACATTTAAGCATGTACAGTAGTGTACTGTAATGTTAAACATTGCTATTCACATTTACAGAATAAATAAAAATATATTTTCTTACTTTGAGATGGTCATAGCCGACATCTTAGGTTGCCATGCGTTGTTGTTATCAGGCCGAGCAGCGCGACGAGCAAACCACGGGAGCTGCTCGAGGCCTGTGTTAGCTCTCGAGGCCTGTGTTAGCTTCTGCTAGCCAGGCCATGAGCTGGTGTTGGAGCGGCGGTGCGGCCCAATCGGCCATCAATCTGCAGCTGCTTCTCCGCCTGAGACGTCCACAGAGCTCACAGAGCGATTCCAGATAGTAATTAATCCATATGAGGCAATCCTGATCAACAAGTCTTCCAAACCTTGCTGCCTGTAGCCGTGACTAACCCTAAGATGGCTGGCCTCCGGTGACTGGCGACCTTCTTCCTGTTATGACCGACCTTCTTCCTGTTATGACCGGAAGTTGCACAATTATTGCGCAATCATGACAAAAATGATCAGAAATGATCATTTTTTATCATAATTATTATTTATAAAGCCTTTAAAACAACCACAGCTGCAACAAAGTGATGTACACATGAAATTAAGAACATTTAAACACAAAAAAATAATTAAAATTTTTTTTTTTTTTTTTTAATACAGTAATTTCATATTTTTATTAAATATGATACGTTCGTAGGTCCCGTGGTTCGCAGGTCGATGGGGTCGTAGGTCGGGGGTTTGCTAATATTATCAGTAAAAAGAGATTATTAAATCATTTTTAAGACTGAGAATGTGTACAATTATTAGCTCTGTTGTTATTGCCTAACTAACCTATTCAATAATTCTTCAAACTGTGACATTCACTCATAATGGAATGAAAGAGAACATAAACAGAAATTATATAATAATGAAAACTAGAGACATTAAAACATTTTAAAAGACACAGAGAACTTTAAATGGATTAAGAATGTTAATAAGTGTTGGATTTGCTTAACTATAGTAGTAATGTGTCTGAGTGCAATGTAAGTGCAATCCATGGCAGGAGTTGAATCCACATCTTAAAATGGATGCAACCTTTTCACAACATATGCTGTAACTGTTCTGTGTCTCTCTTCATTCAGTTACACTGACGTATTTACCTTGGACAGTCACTGGTGGTGAACACTGTGAAGCCATTTCAGGTCGTTTGTCTAAGAAAAAAAAACGAGCTAACGTTAGCATCGTGTTTGTATTTGAGCTGACTTACCGCTTTAAGCAGAGTATAACTTGTTAGCTGCCTTAATGTTGGTATGAGGCGTAGTTTATAGTTTATTTATTTACCTGATGGAGCCTGATGGAGCCGAAGAGGACGTAGCGAAAAGTCCGGCGGAGCGTTTTGAAGACGGACCACTCTGCACTTCCGGTCGGACACGAAGCGAAAATAATCCGGTGGAGCGCGTCAAAGACGGGACACTTTTTTACTTCTCTCCGTTGCATGATAGAAAATTATTGCAAGTGCTGCACTGACCTGACTGGTCATTTTATTAAAGTTAAGCCACGCTTTCGACCGCGCCTTGGATGCACACTTCCGGTGGAGTCTTCTTCGTTGGTTTTCGGCAGCAAATTCTTCTTCGGGGTTGGCGGCTACTTCCGGTCGGCGAACTAGCATCGAACATGGGAATCGCAAATTAATATTTTGAACGATTCCGGGAAAACCGGACAGTTGGTCTCGGTTCTGAACGATTCTCGATGCCCAACCCTATTCGTAACACAGATTTTGACGTAAGTTGGAAAACGCATACACACTGGCTGCCCCATATACACGTACATGTACGGTACTGTACAGTTACCAAGCACTTAGCATATCCTAACACAGTACTCTACATAATTATAAAAAAAAAACACATACAGTACATTTGGAGCCATAATGAAGGAAAAAAAGAATTAATTTCTTACTGGGAGCTGGTGAATTCTTCCTCCGTCTGTTAGCATGTTAGCTCGTTGCACCTCCGAGCTCTGAAGCTTCCTGCTGCTTCACGCGGTCCACAGCGTTTACAACAAGGTCTGTTAGCATGTTAGCTCGTTGCACCTCCGGTCCAGCTCGCTGTTTCTGCCGTCTCCACCTCCATGCACCTTTTGTTTACGACGTAAAACCCCCATCAGCTCAGTCAATCTGCCGTATTCCGTTGTAAAACCGCAGTCAACCTCTGTCCAGTAAGGTCTCCACCTCCACTGCTTTGCTGTTTGTGCCGTGAAACTCTGTCCAGAGCGGGTCTCTCTCTGTGTTTTTCCGCTACGTCAAGCTACTGCTACTTCTACCGTCAAACAGGAAGTACAACCGGAACTGGCTTTAAAAAAAATTTCTTTTACAGTATTTATTTATTTATTTTTATTATGAGATGCGTGACGTAACCCCGAAACGTCGTCGTAACCCGAGGACTACCTGTAATTGTGGAGAAATGACTGAGCACGCCCTGATTGGATTCAGTTTAGCGTCGACTTGAAACTTTAGTAAATTATGCTGCTCATGTTTAATTCATTTGTTTTCCTTCCAAAGGGCCGTCTCCTTTAACGTTTGACATCGACACGGCTCACCCGAGCATTTACGTCTCCAGGGACCAAATGACAGCGGTGGAGTGCGAGGTCATGACCCCACATACGAGCCTCAGCAAGCGCTTCCTCCAGTGCGTCAACATCCTGGCCGCCCAGAGCTTCCAGTCAGGTCGGCACTACTGGGAGGTGGAGGTGGGCTGCAGCCCTAAGTGGGACCTGGGCGTGGCCTCGGAGGCCGTGGACAGGCACGCTCGCATCAAGCTGAGCCCCGAGAGCGGCTACTGGACCCTGCGGCTGCGCAACGGCAACGAGTACTGGGCCGGGACGCAGCCGTGGACAAGGCTGCGGCTCGGGTCGCCCCCGCAGAGGGTCGGCGTTTACTTGGACTGCGACGAGAGGAGGGTGTCGTTCTACGACGCGGACGAAATGAGTCTGCTGTACACGTTCAGCAGCGGGCCGAGGGGCAAAGTGTTCCCCTTCTTCAGCCCGTGCATCAGCGAGAGCAGCCGCAAACCTCAGCTGATCAAACTCGTCCATTACCCTCCTGTCGCTCTGTCCGGATAACTTCAATCATCGCTGCTGCCACGTTTTCCACGTTGCAATCATTCTGAAGAAGACTTTAAAGGATCGGCTTATTATTAAACACTATTAAAATAGAGATCAGCATTTTATGGCTTATGAGCTCTACAGCAAGCATCTTTAATCAGTATAGATGCCTTTTGATTGTTTTTCACAATAAGAGCCTGTGTAATTATCTCTCATCAACTCAGACCATCCTTACTCGTGAAAAGGCTTTTCAGTCACCTCAGAGGGAATTGTGCACTTCACTGCACTTTTAGATCTGATTACCGTATTTTCCGGAATATAGGTTGTGGCTTTTTTATCATTTTTGCATGCCCTGCGACCTATACTGTATTCAGGTGCGACCTATTTATGGCTTTTTATAAAATAAGCTGATTTGTAATCATTTATTAACAAAAATTAAACTGAGACACTCTTACAATAATGTCAGCTAATAAATATATTTTTAGGTGTTTATCCTGCTTAAATTATTCATTTATTAAAGAAAAGTTCAGCTCAGACACATATTTGCTATAATTTTTATCAAACAATTGTTTTTAAGTGTTAATCTTCTTAAAAGCCTTGCTGTGCGCTCCTGTGGAAGAGACATTTGCAGCAGAGCTAAACACGGTCCACATTTTGACGTAGGTGCGACCTATATATGGATTTTTCCAATTCTTTGGCAATAATTGGACAATGCGACCTATATTCGGGTGCGACCTATATTCCAGAAAGTACGGTAATTAGCTTTCATCAAATCAGACTATCCTTACTCGTGAAAAGGCTTTTCAATCACTTCAGAGGGAATTGTGCACTTCACTGCACTTTTAGATCTGATTAAATGCTTCATGTTTTATTCATGGGACTGATGGTTTCCAGCATTAGCTTTTCCGCTTCAGGTCATTTCTATTACAAAAAGAACTGTATTCATTGTGCCTAATTTTAAACTCTTGTTCATGTTTTGTATCTAATTGTTGTTGCATGTTCTGCATCGCCAGCTTGTAAATCTGTTGCAAATAAACAAAATCAACTTATCTCTTTGTTTTGTTTTTTTGAGCAGACTGGCAGTATTTAAACACAATGTGGTTGATGGCGCTCCAAAGCCACCACAAAGCAGAAACGCACACAAAAAGCTTGTTGACATTGCCGCACCTGGGCTGGAATTTTATTTTTTGGAGCGTTTTGATTTTTTTCTGACACTCGAGCTGCGAGAACAGGCGGGATTTGGGTTATCTTCACAAACACTCTGGAGCACCGGCGTCCTGTTTCCTCCCGCCAGGTGAAAGGTCAGACAAACAGAGTGGTGACAGCGGTGTTGTCTCTGGGCTGTTTGACAGCCCTCGGGGGCACGCCGGGCAGGATGCTGCTGCCTGCTCTTTTGATTGAACGGGTGGCAAAACAACCACACCAACAGTGAAGTGGATGTTAATAAACTCCACACTTTCACATTGGGATGGACATGTGAAAGTAAATCTAGTTAAACAGAAACCCACATAGTCAATAATTGTATTAATTTTTTTGGGGGGAAGTATTCTTTAAATATTGATTTTTAATAATAAATTCACATTATTTAGGTTGTGGGTGTTCCTGGCTATTTCAGAATCATATACTTGATTATATTTTATTTTGCAACATGATAAAAGCTCCACACTTGCAGCATACCGTGTATTTTAAAACTGTCCAGGTCTTATATAACGTTCAGTACCGCTTTACAATAAGGCTCCCCTAATAAATAGATGTTATTTAGTCTAAACACTTTATAAATCATTAATAACTGCTTATAATGCATTAATTAAGGGTGACAGAGACAAAACTGAGCAGTTTGTTGCCAAATAGTGAGACAATCTGTTCACTTAATCTAGATTTGTTATATTAAACATTTCAGACTAAAAAAATACATTTTAAACACAATAAGCATTTGTAAACATATCTTTTCTTGTACTTTATCACTGCATTATAAATATCCACAACTAATATTATATATAAAAAAAAAGGTTTACAAATGTTTATTGTGCTTATAAGGTGGTAACTTAGTCTGAAATGTTTAATATAACAACTCTAGATGAAATATATAGGTGAACAGATTTGGTTCACTATTTGGTAACAAACTGGTCAGTTTTGTCTCTGTCACCCTTAATGCATTATAAGCAGTTATTAATTATTTAAATAGTGTTTAGAGGACTTAATGGATCTATGAACTATTTATTAGTTTTTTTTTAGTTTAGTTTAGTTTATTCATTCATTTTATATAAAAAAAAATAATACAACATTTCACATCAAATAAGGGGAGCCTCATTGTAAAGTGGTACCACTGAAAGTTATTTAAAATGTTACTCATTCACACTCATACCATGCTTCTACTCTCTCCCCCCTCTCTCTTGCTCTTGCGCTCTATAAATAAATAAATATATATATAACTACTACTAATTACCATCTTTATTTAAATTACATGATTTCTTAGAATTCAGCAGGTTGTAATTTAACCTCTGACAACTTGAATTAACTTGACTTAAAACAGTCTTTGATTTTCAGAAAATAATATTGTTTTCTAGGAGTAGCTTCAGATTTTTAAAAACATTTCCACACTTTTTAAAACTGTAATCATTTGAAGGTTTTAAAAATCACATACTGGTGACATTAGTTTAAAAAAATAAAAATCCAACAAATTTTAAAACCCTATATTGTGGAACTAAACTGTCCCTATGTGTGAGTGAGAGAGTAAATGGTTGTTTGTCTCTATGTGTCCCTGTGATGGACTGGAGACCTGTCCAGGGTGTCCCCCACGGCTCACCCACCTCTGGAGTCAGGCACCAGCTTCCCGCTGATCCTAAATGGAAAAGTGGTTAAAGAAAATGGATGAAGGATGTATGAGAACGTACAATTAAAATAATTCGAAGACTTCCTGTCCCAAAATAATCTTGTTTAATGGTCACACCAGTAAACCTCTAAAACTGAGGCTACAGTTCTCAACTGGAAAAAAGGATGTCTTGTCTGGGTTAGAGATGAAGGTTCACCTCAAGGAATTCAAATGTCTTCGTTTATAGTGATGGCAGGATGGAGCAGGAGATTGGATTCTCATCCACAAGAATGAGGATGTTGCTCTGATCCCGCAATGTGACAAAAAGTTCACTTACTAGACAATGCTTTTAATTTACTGTCTACAAAGTATATTCCAACCCTCACTAATGGTCGTAAGTTATGAATCGTGACCAAAAGATAAAGACCTTGGATGCAAGCAGCTGGAATGAGCTTCCTCTGCAGGGAGGCCGGGTCTGGACTGAGGAGCTCCATCATCTGGAGGGAGCTCAGATTAAAGCTGCTGCCCCACTTTGAAAGGAGTCAGCAGGTGGTTCAGCCCCATCCAACTGGGAGGACACCCCAGGACAGGCCCAGAACTTTCTGGAGGGATATCCTCTCTGGCCTGGGAATGTCTTCCTCAGGAGGAGGTGGGGAGTGCTGCAGGGGAGAAGGATGTCGAGGTTTCCTTCCTGGACCTGTTATCTCTGTGATGTGGTGACAGATAAGCTGTAGGAAATAGATGGATGATTGACAGAAGACATGTTTATTGTCACGGTTTGGGGTTACCCTGGTGTGTTGCAGCCCTAAACTTAAATAATGGAAATTAATTGGTCCAAAAGTGGATGCTGTCAACGTTTCACCATCAAGAAAGTCCTCAGCACACAGAAACCCATGAGGATTGACTCAAAAAGAAGGAACTAGAGTAGGACTGTTCAACTGGCGGCCCGGGGGCCACATCAGACCCACAGCTGAGCTCAGCTCGGCCCACCAACGGGTTCATTTTTAAATAAAACTTAATTTTAAATCCTAAAACAACCTTGCTTTATGACAATAACGTCCGACCCCCCTGAGCTCTTGGCTTTCAGTATGTGGCCCCTGAGCAGTTTAGTTGAATAGCCCTGGTCTAGAGGTTTTGAATCTGTTTGTGTGGGTTTAAACAGACAGTACTGGCAACAACACCTGAACTTTACTAAACTTGAAAGAATTGCACGTTTAAAAAGTGGACAACAGACATTTCTTAAACTAACTTGAAGCGGTGAACGGGTCTTAAAACGATTCAAACTTCCTTGCAGAAAGCAGCGATGGCTTCACAAACTGATGTTGTCAATAAGCGATGTTCCCAAGCTGAGCGATTGGTGAATAATTTACAAGAAAAGTGCTGCTTCTGCAGTCGGGCAGGCCGCCATGCCTCCTTAATAATGAGGGGCATGACCTGCTGGTATACAGCTGAGGAGAACATCTTGGCAGCGACGATCAAAACAAAACTTCAGAGAGCGTGAACGGCTTCTTCAAAAGGGTTCGGGAAAGTGGAGTGTAGCGCAAAAGGCCCACGGTGGACGTGAACGGTAGAGAGCTTTGCTTTGCTCCACATCCGTCCTGTGACAGTAGCTCTGCGGACCTGGAATCTGTTTCTTGACCTGCGGATGGGCAGAGTAGAGTGCTGACCTTTCAAGGATGGGTCCTTGAGCTTTTTTGGGGGGACAGTCTCTTAGGAGCCAGCAAGATCATTCAACTGCTTTTCATCTGACACAGCAGAGAGGCCGTCCTTCACAAAACTCGTTGTTAACCACTGTCTGAGTGCGAGCAGCAACGTATTAAACAGGTGTTTTCATTTGAGTGAATTCACAACATAATCTGTTTTATATTCATGAGGAGGTTTGGTAACTCCCTGACCAAAGCTTTGCGTCGACTATCAGCACGATTTAGCAGAGTGTTTATTTCCGCCTGAATCCGAGGGGCTGAAACCAGGGGAACATTTTAATTACAACCATTCAATCACAGCATTGTGTTGTAAGGACAGAGAAGTGGATGGTCGTAAGGGAAGGAAACACACGCTTGCATTAACATGCAAAAGATCCCCCACACTGTAGGTTCTTCCAAACTCAGAAATGAGTAAAAAACAAAGAAACACCTACAGTATACAGAAAACAAGAGAAATAGCATTTCCTGTGAAAACGTATAGTGTGAATGCTTATTGCAGAAGAACTTGCTGAAAAACAGCTGAAATTAGCTCAAAACCTGCTGAAATGTAGTTGAAATGGAATAACAAGCCTAAGTTAGCAGAAGAAAGCAGAAATAACTCATATTTGATTAATTAGGTTTAAATAAGCAGAAATGAGCACAAAAATGAGCAAATTAGCTAAAAACAAGGCTGAAATTAGTGAGGATCTGAAAAATAACTGAAAAGGCAGAAAGAAGCTTCAACTAGAAGGAAGTGAAAAGAGATGAAATGAGCTAAAACAAAATGTGGAATTTGCTAAAAAAAAACTAATTAGCATAAAACAGCTGAATAATAGCTGGAATAGCAGAAAAAGCTGAAACTTCTAGAAAAAAGCTGAAAGGAGCATAGCATGTAGCAGAAAGAAGTAGGCTGAAAGCAGAAATTACCATGAAAAACTTGAATTTATCTGAAAACAGATGAAATTAGCTAGGATATGCTGAAAAGGTAACAAGCTTCAATAGCAGAAGAAAGCAGAAAGAACATGTTTGTTTAATTTGGCTGAAAGAAGCAGAAATTAACACAAAAAACTGGAAAGTATCTGAAAAAGCTGAAAGTAGCACAAAAAACAGCTGAAAAGTAGCTAAAACAGCAGAAAGAAGCTTAAATTACCAGAAGGAAGAGAGTGCGTTTTTGCTGAATTAGCCTGAAAAATGTTGAAACGAGTGCAAAATTTTTTTTTGAGTTAGCTGATAAAGCTCAAATTAGCATAAAACACCTCAATAGTAGCTGAAACTTGCAGAAATAAGCTTACAGGACTCTAACAAGCAGGAAGAAGCAGGAAGAAGTAAGAAGAAGCCAAAAATGTTGTAGTTTGCAAAAATAATCTAAAAGGAGCACAAAACAGCTAAAAAAAAGATTTAATAAAAAAGACCCAGCTGAAAATAGCTGAAAAAAGTTAAAATTTGCTCATGGAAGCTGAACCAGAACAAAATGTGAAAGGAGCAGTAAAAGGTTGTAAACAGGTCTAAAGATTTGAAGGATGTAAAATGAGCTCAATTCATGAGAAAAAATGATCAGAAAGGGCTAAATATTTCAAAAAGCTAAAGTTGCACTTCTACCAAAAGTCACATCACCCTTCTAAATGAGCTGAACGTTTTGGTAAATGATTTGTTCAAATAGCACAAAAATTGTAGAACAAATGTCGAAAACGAACAGAAAAAAAATGGATCACGATAGTGTGAATGCTTCATAAAGATTCACACATTAATGTTCTGGTTCGTCAGCAGATGGCTGCGTGATGGATGTGCTGCTGCTGGAAGGAGGACTGTTGTATTTCCAGGAGGAGATGGAGTTGGTTTCCAGCACACTCCTGGTTCTGGAGAGTGAAGCTGTGTGATTATACTGGCTCAAACTGGCACGTCTCCTCTTCTTCAGCAGGATTTGACTCTTCCTCAAAGCTTGTGCAACAACTGTGCACAAACAACTCACCTGCACCCGGTGCCTCGGCTCTTTCGGCTCCAAAGTGCACGACACCCAAGTCTTTCTTGACCTTAGAGCTGAGCGTACACAGCTTTTCAATTTGCCAAAAACTCCCCCTGAAAAATGAAAGAATAAAAACAACGTCGCTGACAGCTGCTGCTTTCTGAGGAGATTTTCACTCTCACTCAGAAGACTCCCCGAGATGATGGATGTGTGGGTGGGAGGGGGTCGACAGGATTTTGGAAGATCTCTGCGCTTTGTCAGACATCACCTTCTGAGTGAACAACTGCAGGTTTGAATAAAGACCTGGCATTTTTTAAAGGCATGCATATCACCTGATACTTTTCATGTCAGACTTTTAAACTTTGACCATCCTACTAGGTTAAGACAAAGTTTTTGCTGTTTTTGTCAAACCCAAAGGTGGGCGCTAGACCGCTAGGGAGCGCTAAAGCGCTAATCCGCTTATAGCGGACCTAAACAATTTGTTAGCTTTACAGCGGATTGACTAACTTTTATAATTCATAAGCGGATTTGCGCTATTTTTATTTAAAATGCAGTACCGCTAATAACTAATTATCTATCAGTAAAAACGAAAAAACTTATTTACGGGCTCTTAAATCAACCGGACGACTGCTAACAGACCATATCCTGTCAGCGCCGGATGTGGTCCGTGACAAAAAAGCGTCCCCCTCAGTCTCTTGGCTAGAGAGAGCGCAGTTAGCAGCCAGTGTGTTACTCTGCAGCCTTATTGCTTGTTTTCGAAGAGTCAGACGAAGAGTTTTTAACATGGAGGGTGAACTTATGGATGTTTCTCAGCGGCCTACGCGACGCGTCTGGATTTAAAAAAGTAGTTCGCCATTTGCCCTCTTCAAAATGGCGGCGGCCACAGAAGCTAAGGACTTTCCAAGAAAACACGGTAAAAACAATTATTTCTTTGCTGAGAAAAAATATATTTCTTAGCTGACTTTATAGCACAAGGTTTTTCTGAGCTTAACCGGTTCACGAAATGGTCAAATCTGCTGGATTTAAAAAGTAGTTCGCCATTTGCCCTCTTCAAAATGGCGGCCGCGACGGCCACAGAAGCTAAGGACTTTCCAAGAAAACACGGTAAAAACAATTATTTCTTTGCTGAGAAATAATATATTTCTTAGCTGACTTTATAGCACAAGGTTTTTCTGAGCTTAACCGGTTCACGAAATGGTCAAATCTGCTGGATTTAAAAATAGTTCGCCATTTGCCTTGTTCAAAATGGCGGTTAGCGTGTTAGCGTTAGCGTCCACTAGCATTGCTAATACATAAGCGCTTTTGAAATTGCGGACCTCAATAAATTAATAAGTGCTTTAGAAATAGCGGAACT
The DNA here is from genome assembly GCA_038048925.1 of Garcialebias charrua. Taxonomy (NCBI): domain Eukaryota; kingdom Metazoa; phylum Chordata; class Actinopteri; order Cyprinodontiformes; family Rivulidae; genus Garcialebias; species Garcialebias charrua. The sequence goes on from JBBPBX010000546.1 coordinate 102,502, forward strand.
AATTTTTGGATTAGCGCTGCCCAGCACTGGTCAAACCTTTGGGGGAAAAATAGGAACCAGCAGGTTTTCACACAATGTTTGCTGTCAGTGACTCTGATAGTCATCAGAGCAAGAAGACAAAGGAGACAGTATAGTTTTAGCACTGACAGGATCTGTTGTTCGTAACTTTTTTTGTTTTATGGTTAAGTTTACTTCATGTTTTGTGATTCCTGCATACTGGTGTTTTTCAGCTCCTCTGTCCTGCCACGCCCACCTCACCTGTTCCTTACAGCTGTTCTCATCAGCATTCCCTTCATCCTCAGCAGAGCATTACTGGCTTTCATCGCCACAGTCTTTACTGGTTCTCCTTGTGATTCTCCCCAAGTATGTTTAGCGAGTACGGTAGTCCCTCGTTTATTGTGGGTGTTTGGTTCCTAACCCCCCACCCCACCGCACCACCCCTGCAGTAAGTGAAATTTTGCGAAGTAGTGACATTATGTTTATTTCAGTATTTATTTATGTTTTAAGGCTTTATTTTAATTAATTTATTTATTTATAAAATGTGTTCATTTAAAAATAAAATACAAACAATCCCATAAATGATAACGTACAAAATACAAAAAAATGAAAGGTAGCAGAAAGAAGAAAACATCTTATTTTATCTGCCCCTTTTTACAAACAATCAGTTCAAACAATAATAATCTTCCAGTAACAGAACAAAATGAATAATCTTTCTAATTTTTCTAACTAATACAATACACATTACGCTACTTCATATATATTTTTTAACAATTCAGTTTTGATCATTTTCTTAAATGTAAACATTGACTTGGCATTTTTAACTTCATTCTCCAAACCATTCCATAATCCAATTTCCTGGATTGAGGTAGACCGTCCCTTCAAACTAGTTCTGAATTTTGGTTTTACAAATATCTCTGTCCCCTTAAGATTATAACAACTTTGTCTTTTAACAAAATGTATTTGGATATTTAAAGGTAATGCGTTATTCTGAGCCCTATACATAACTGATAAAATATTATAATCTACCAAATCATGGAACTTCAATAACTTCAGTTGATAAAATAATGTGCTTGATGGATGACAGTAATGTTTTCTAGTGATAATTCTTACAGCTCTTTTCTGTAATACAAAAATAGGCTTTGTGATTGTTTTACATGCTTTCCCCCAAACATC
>JBBPBX010000546.1:106267-126619 GCA_038048925.1 Garcialebias charrua
TTTTTGTCTTTCAGGTGTACCTGGACCTATTTCTGGACCTGCCATTCTGTGTTCATTTGTCTCTCCTTCCTGTTCCTCTCAAACCCAGCCGGTCAAACGGATGCAGCTTGTCCTGAGCCTGGTTCTGCTGGAGGTTTCTGCCTTTTAAAAGGGAGTTTTTCCTTTCCACTGTTGCCACTGTGCTTGCTCAGGATGGGAGACTGTGACGAAGTGAAGATTCAACATGTCTGCTGGCTTCCTTAGAGCACTTTACTAATTGGCTTTTCTATGTATGTGAATGTTCCTGTTCAGTGCCCTGAGACAACTTTGTTGTGATATGGCGCTATATAAATAAACTGAATTGAATTAAAGTCGACAGTCATGTGTCGTGCACTGCACTTTTTAAAACTAATTGTACAATATTACTTTACGTTCACAAACCATATAGAGCAAGTCCACGAAAGTTGAACCGCAAAGTAGCGAGGGACTACTGTACTGTAGTAATTGTTGCCAATTCAGCATTTTGTTTTGTCTATGAGTCTGTTTGCATTCCTGAATCCAATCCTCCACACTGCATTAAAAATAATTCTGTCATGCAAAGAAGAAGCCACACATAAACACCATGCATGTTCTTTGGGCCAACACTCATTTAAAAAGAACTGAGTAACGTTGAAAGTTTATTTTATTTTTTAACGACAGATGAAATGTCCTCTGTGCTAGGGAGGAGTGACCATCTGGCCTGTTATCAGTTCAAAAGCCTGCCTCTCTGATGGTATGGGGGTGGGTTAGGGCCTGGGCAGCTTATACATCTAGAAAGGCACCATCAATGCACAACAGTTTAGAGAGGTTTAAAAACAACATGTGTTTTCAGCCAGCCAAAGTATTTTTCATGGAAGGTCTTGCATATTTCAGCAAGACAATGTTAAACTATACAACAGCATGGCTTCATATAAGAGTCCAGGTGCTGAACCACCCCACATGCAGTCCAAACTCTCAACAATAAACAATGTTCTCCTAAAAACAACAACAACAAATCTGCAGCTGGTCTCCTCAGCTCCCAAACATTTAAAAACTGTTTTAAGAGTGGATGCTTCTTAGTATTAAATATAAGTCAAAAGTCAAAGTCAAGTCAAAGTCAACTTTATTGTCAGAACTACAATATGTACAGGACATACACAGGATTGAAATTGCGTTTCTCTAACCAACTTTTATTAGATGTTGTTCTGCCATCAAATCTTAAATGGACCTATTTTATAATAAAGGAGGACGCCATCTCCACGTGGTCCACACTGCTCTCACCCACCTGGAGCAGAAAGACTCATACGTCCATGCTCTTTGTGGACTTCACATCTGCCTTCAACACCATGATCCCCCAAACCCTGATGGACAAACTATTCACACTTGGACTAAGCCCCTCTATTTGTAACTGGGTACTAGACTTCTTAACAGACAGACCACAGTCCGTGAGGATCCACAACTTCTCCTCCTCCACCATAACTCTCAGCACTGGCTCTCCTCAAGGATGTGTGTTGAGCCCTCTTCTGTTCACTCTGCTCACATATGATTGTGCAGCTACCCATCCAGGCTGTCATATTGTTAAGTTTGCAGATGATACAGCGGTGGTGGGATGTATCACAAACAATGATGAGTCCAGCTACAGTCAGGAGGTGGAACACCTGGAGAGCTGGTGCAAAGAGAATAATCTTCACATGAATGTGAAGAAGACAAAGGAGATGATTGTGGACTTCAGAAGGAACAAACACACACCTGAACATAGGAGGATTTGAAGTGGTCTCCAGCTACAAGTACTTGGGTGTACACATGAATGATAACCTCAGCTGGAGCAACAACACCACCAGCCTGATCAAGAAAGGTCATCAGAGACTCTACTTCCTCAGACGGCTGAGACGAGCTGGTCTGAGCAGCCCAGTTCTCACCTCCTTCTACAGGTGTGCAGTGGAGAGCGTCCTGTGCTCCAGCATCAACGTGTGGCATGGAGGCTGCACAGTTGCAGAGAGGAAAGCTCTACAGAGAGTGGTGAAGGCTGCACAGAAGTCTGTTGGAGTCAGTCTCCCCACCATCACAGACATTTACACCTCCAGATGCAGGAAGAGAGCCACCTGCATCATGAAGGACCCCACTCACCCAGCACACACACTTTTTGCCCCACTCCCCTCATGTCGGAGGTTGAGGAGCATTAACTGTAGAACCACTAGACTGAGGAACAGCTTCTACCTTGAGGCTGTTAGACTCATGAATCTCTAACCAGAATAATCACTGTGTCACATCATGTTGCTGCTGATCTGTTTCATGTTGCTGCTGATCTGTTTCATGTTGCTGATCTGTTTCATGTTGTTGCTGATCTGTTTCATGTTGTTGCTGATCTGTTTCATGTTGTTGCTGATCTGTTTCATGTTGTTGCTGATCTGTTTCATGTTGCTGCTGATCTGTTTCATGTTGTTGCTGATCTGTTTCATGTTGCTGCTGATCTGTTTCATGTTGCTGCTGATCTGTTTCATGTTGCTGCTGATCTGTTTCATGTTGCTGCTGATCTGTTTCATGTTGCTGCTGATCTGTTTCATGTTGCTGCTGATCTGTTTCATGTTGCTGCTGATCTGTTTCATGTTGCTGCTGATCTGTTTCATGTTGCTGCTGATCTGTTTCATGTTGCTGCTGATCTGTTTCATGTTGCTGCTGATCTGTTTCATGTTGCTGCTGATCTGTTTCATGTTGCTGATCTGTTTCATGTTGCTGCTGATCTGTTTCATGTTGCTGCTGATCTGTTTCATGTTGCTGCTGATCTGTTTCATGTTGCTGCTGATCTGTTTCATGTTGCTGCTGATCTGTTTCATGTTGCTGCTGATCTGTTTCATGTTGCTGCTGATCTGTTTCATGTTGCTGCTGATCTGTTTCATGTTGCTGCTGATCTGTTTCATGTTGCTGCTGATCTGTTTCATGTTGCTGCTGATCTGTTTCATGTTGCTGCTGATCTGTTTCATGTTGCTGCTGATCTGTTTCATGTTGCTGCTGATCTGTTTCATGTTGCTGCTGATCTGTTTCATGTTGCTGCTGATCTGTTTCATGTTGCTGCTGATCTGTTTCATGTTGCTGCTGATCTGTTTCATGTTGCTGCTGATCTGTTTCATGTTGCTGCTGATCTGTTTCATGTTGCTGCTGATCTGTTTCATGTTGCTGCTGATCTGTTTCATGTTGCTGCTGATCTGTTTCATGTTGCTGCTGATCTGTTTCATGTTGCTGCTGATCTGTTAATGATGTGTTCATTCATACTCATCTGCTCACACAGACTCATGTTCATGCCGCTGTTCGGCGAATTGTTTTAGTGCTTAGTGTATTATTAGTTGACGTTTTTCTTAGTTCATTTCTTAGATCTTATTACTGTTTTTCTTTTACATTTTATCGTTGGATGTAACTGGGATCTTGTGTACAAAACTTCCTGTGCCAACAACAATAAAGAATATCTGAATCTAAAAATTTTTACATTAATTTGTTCAATCATTTTGTTTTATTTACCGTTTTATAGTGAATGAAATATGAGTTTATGAGATGTGTAGATCCAAATTAAAAAACCCACACAAGGTTTCAGCTGATGATAATAATAAGAAGGCACTCCAGAGTTTGTGTTCATATCTGCAGCTGATATTATTTAACCTTATATGACTGACTCCTCACAGAGGTGGTGTTTGTTACTGTGGCATTTTGTTGGCACTTCCATGAGCTGAACCTCTTTAGGAGGCTTTGTGAGGGTTTCTGATGGCATCAGGATCTCCTGCTGAGCTGTTCAGACAAGGCCGCATTTCTTACAGGAAGAGATGAAAATCGATGCTGCAGGTATAAAAACTGGTTCTTACTGGTTTTTAAACTGGCCTTTAACACCTGTAGGTCTTTAACACACAGAGGATGAGGCTAAATGAGATTTAGCAGGAAGGAAATTTGTCATGGATGTTAGGGGTGACCCCCCTCACACACACACACACACACACACACACACACACTCCCGCACGCCTCCAATTCAGCTTGTTTTATGAACTGGGTGGGTGCGTGCGCTCCAGTCACGAGCAAAGGAAAGGGAAATGATTGTAAATCCCATTCAGTGCCTTATGCATCCTTTTGACAAGAAGGAAAACTTTTTTTCCCCACTTTCTCAGCACTCAGGCTCAGTGCGCAAAGCACATCCAACTTTTACGCATCGACCTACCTGAAGTCCACCTGCGCATCCCCGCGTTCCTCCTTCACAACATCCACGGATCTCCACCTGAACCAGCTCCTCTCACAGCTTTAGCCACCACGACCTGGAGATCTGGAGATCTGGAGATGACGACAGATTTCACGCTTGTCTGCCGGACTTGGATTGGAATAATCGCGTGCGCCTCAGGTGAGCTGAGACTCCAGTGAAGTGGTGGGAAAAAGTTTGGCGCGCGCAACTTTTTGTTCATCAAACCAGACCGAGCTTTTCTTATATGCACATTGAAGGGTTTCCTCCTTAATTCAGTCTGAGTGGAATATTTTTCATATTTTAAAGCCTGCCCCTCATGAAAAATGTCAGCAAACGCAGTGAATAATAATCAATCAGAGCCACGGGAGTTCACCTCTGGGAATAAAAGGTTGATCAGCGGGCAGGTCGTGCACATGCAGGCACTAGAGGGAGGCATGCTGTTGTCGTGATTAACAGAGATGCAGCTGATAATTGGGCTTGTTTAAAAGGCAGCTCAAACCAGGAGTTTGCAGCTGCTTTACATGAGGATCACGTTTATGGAGCTCAGCTGAAGTGGTTTGATCTGTGGAAACCTATGACTGCAATGCAAAGCACTCTGTTTTCTATTTAACTCTGACCAACTTCTCTGCTTTACATTAAGGTTGTTCACAGTCTTGCTGAGAGTCTTATGTCACTCAAAATGACAGCTGCTGGTGAGAGGTGGGTGTGTGGGGGGCAATAGAACCATATGTCTGATTCATTTCATGTGAGCTTATGTGAACACAAGAGCATTAAAGGTTCAGTATGTAATTTCTGGAACACGCTAGAACTTAGGAAAATTTTGAACAGAGACGCGTTTCTGGTCCCTCCCCCTCAGAGCCATATATGGCTCTGTTACCCCTTGCTCTGCTGAAATTCAAATTCAAACTCTGTTTTTATTGGCTGGTTAACGGTGGGTCACTGTGGCTTTTTAGAAATGCTTTTAGAGAAGCAAGGGGACTATAGTTTTTTTCAGAGATTACTTGTCTAAAATCAGTATGTCATGGAGGTAGTGACAGAGTGAAGAAATATGTTAAAAATATATTGTTAGAAAAGTTACATACAGCACCTTTAAGGGTGCAAATCTCTCAGTGTCTGGAGAATTGATTCGATTCCAATTTTTGATGCACCGATTCGATTAAACATCGATTTTCGATTCTAAAACGATTTTCATTCCAGGATAGATTTTTGTTTCAGAATCGATTTTCGATTCAGAATCAATTTACGATTCTGAACCGGTTTTCGATTCTGAAACAATTTTCAATTGAAATCATGAAAAGATTAAACAATAATGTAAACAAATAAAACATTTATTTAAAACAATAATGTATGCTTGTAGCAAACATTAATAATGTCAAATAATACAGTATAAATACAGCAGCCTGAATTGTGAGCAGATGGGTATATGAATAGAATGCAGCAGCTTTAATCGGGTCCCGGAGGTCACTGGTGCCTATATCCAGCAGTCACTGTGCGAGAGGCAGGGGACACCCTGGACATGTCTCCAGTCCATCACAAATAATTCAAAATACAAACGTAAACAAAGATTTCAGCCTACTGTATTGCATAAACATTTAACTCAAAATAAAATAGACTTCAAAATCATATTGCATTCATCCATGTTTCAAATGTGTATGGATGGATTTTGTTTAAAAGATTTGTTTGGTAAATCTTTTCAACAAAAGCCATCTATCCATCATCTTTACCCGCTTTATCCTTATCGGGTCCTGGAGGTCACTGGTTCAGGTCAGATTTCTTCTTCTTTCTGCCACCTTTCATTTTATGTATTCTTTCATATACTATGAGATATGGTTTTATTTTCTTTATCTTTTGGGTTTTAATGTTAAAAAAAAAAGAAACGATTTTGGGGCTTTTAGAATCGATTCTGAATCGCCAGGACTAATAATCTCGATTCTTTTAAAAAAAATCGACTTTTTTCCCCCCCTGCACCCCTAATTAAGGGCATAGCGTTTATACTCAGAGCTGCCTCAGCTCAGAGTGCTGTGAGTGACTCTCAGCTACTACCATGTCAAATTTGAGCTCACTATCTGCACAGCTGATTGAGTTATACCCTTTTAGTGTTGGCTTGCATCGATTACCTGTGGGGACAAACTTGAACTCTGTTGTCTTTAAAGGTTAATCAGCAGCCATTGATTATTCCGTGAAAGTTTCACCGAGATCCATCCGGTGGCTCATGAGATGTTTTGCTAACAGACAGAGATTAATTCAAGCAGTTCACAGTTAAAACATTGAACAGATTTTGTTCAGTCTGATTCTGATAGCACTCAGAATATGTGTCTGAGATCAGTCTCAGCTACTACCACACCAGACTTTAGGTCAGTTCCAGTGAAAGTCACTCCCCCAGCACACACACTTTTTGCCCCACTCCCCTCAGGCCAGAGGTTGAGGAGCATATAGAACCACTAGACTGAGGAACAGCTTCTACCCTGAAGCTGTTAGACTCATGAATCTCTAGGATAATCACTGTAAAGAAAAAAAAATCACTGTAATGCCACTTTAATTGGCGATATGCCACTTTATCTGTGCTGCTGATCTCTTGCCTTTAAGCTGCTGTATTACCCATCTGCTCACTACAGACTCATGTTCAGGCTGCTGTTTAATTTATTATTTTACATTATTAATGTTTAGCGTATATCTTAGATCCTTATATACTGTGTCTTTTTATATTTTGTATTTTTTGCTATTTTGGGGTGTAACTGGGACCTTGAGTACACAATTTCATTCCACCTCATGTACCACATGTGATGCGAACGACAATAAAGAACCTTGAACCTTGAAGTGACAGGTCATTCACTTGGATGTAGCAGCCGTCTTGACTTTGCTTGACTCTAATCTAAATGTTGGTCAGTTGTTGATGCACAGCCATAATTGTTTTTCCTGCAAGATTCGTTAAAAACGGTTTGGTGGTTCATGAGATATTTTACTAACAGACAGACACATTAACATACACATTATTGTCCTCCTTTGATTTTCAGCCGCAGTAATAAGACACAAGCCCAAATCATGACTTGACTAAAGTGTTTTTTCTGAGGCACTCTTCAAACATTGAACTCATCAAACGTGCAAATAATCCTCTAGTTCATCATTTGTCCTGAAACTTTCGGGTGAGGCTCAAATTGGCCCATTAGCAGCTCCCCCTCTACCAGTTAATGATGATGACAACATAGAAGAGAGACTCGCTCGTCTCTCTTTTAATTTTCCTGCGGGCAGAGCTCTTTATGTGAGAGGCTCACATTTTTCAAGTGTGGCCTCAGAGGAAGAAGCTGCAGGATTAAGTGACACACCAGAGGTTTGAGGGAAAGGCCGTGCTCTGACTCAGCTGCTTCTTGTAATCGCCTCAGAAATAAATAATCCTAAAGTGTAACTGTTTTTTTTTTTTAAGTCTCCCATGGGTTGTCAGGTTGCATTTGCTCATGCTTTTTATTACACGTAACTCCGACTGTGCCTCCTGATGTGTGTCTTGTTAGCAAAATATCTGTTGAACCATTGGATGGATTTTAATGAAACTCGTTGAAAGTAATTATTGAATGTTCTTCTCTAGTTGTTTAACGTTTGTAGTTAATCTGATTCAAGATGGCTGCCACAGCTAATTGACTTGAGCAATCACAAACATTGCTGCAACCCAGTCAACTTTGCAGACACTGAGCTAACACTCAGCACATTTGTAGCTGAGAGTCATCCCAACATAAATTCTGAGCATTAACAAATTGAGTAATACCTTTCTAACTTAGACGTTAACAGTGAATTCTGTTAGCACAGTAATTCATGAACCACCGAACAGACGTTATTAAAGATTTTAGAAAGTAATCATTAGCTGTACATCTACATCTGATCAACTTTTAGAGTCATATGCTGGTGAAGATTCTCAGTCGTCCAGGACATGATAAATCAAAAAGGCGTTCAATACAAGATCAACTGGACTTTATTTGTAACAGAAGACGTTTCGCTTCTCATCCGAGGAGCTTTATCAATTCAATGAACCAGACTGTGTGCGCGTGGATTTATAACAGGGTCACGCACCAACATATGTAAATTGCAGGCTGAGGTAACACATACATGTAAATTGACAGATCACACCTTAACAGTAGGGAGTTCCCTTGAAGTCTCTGACAGAAGACACAACAACTGTATGTAAATTGACAAAAAACACCTCACAGCCCAACAACAGAGGTTTCTCAACAAACTTTGCTAGTCTAATTCACAGACAAGACACCTCTGCTCCCATCCGGTGTAAAACGTTTGTGAATCAGCCCCAAAACTGAGTTATAAGTCTTGGAAAGTTGAAATCTCAGACCTCCTCCTCTGTTAAGAGAAGGTTTTTCCCTCTTAACATAAACAGCTTCCTTCACACCTTTATTTATTATTTTAGTTGTTGTCACAACTTTTAGAGTCAGTCACATGCAGCACTGTTGCAAGCAACCTTGGCAAACACAGAAGTGGCTATAACAGTCAGCTTTGCAGATACTGAGCTAAAAGTCATTAGTAGCTGAAGAGGAACGTGTGGAGCAGGATGACTCGCTGTGGTAACACCTGAAGAGGGACAAGCTGAAAGGAGACGTTGTCAATCTAAGATGGATTTGCACTTTCCCATGCCTGAGACTGTCTGAGTTTTAAGTTTTCTAGATTTCTACAATCCTCCAAAATAATCATTAGCCCAGAGCAGGGGTCTGCAACCGTCATGGTCAAAAGAGCCATTTTTCACCTTCGTTCACAACATTAAATGTGTCCAGAGCCACAACAACCTGCTACAACTGAGATCAACTGTGGCCCATGGACCACTTTAGGTTTGCTGGAGGGGGCTTTTGTGGCCAGTAAGGATGACATTATAAAACTAAAAATATCTAAAGATTTTTAACATTTATTAAAGTAAAATAGCGTATATTTTAAACCCCCCTTGGGGGGGTTATAATCTGCTTTTGAATTAAATAAAGATCTATAAACTATGCAGACAGTTCTTCTTATAAAGAAATAAAACATCAAGTTAAAGTATGTTTTACTCCTTCACTCCAGTGTTCATATTTGCAAAAGAAATGACAGGAAAAATGTTTGAACTAATCCTTTTTTAAATAAAATTTAATTTTATTATAGTTTTGGTCAAAACTTAGAGCCGCTGCAGAGGGACCAAAGAGCCGCATGTGGCTCCAGAGCCGCTGGTTGCCCAGAGGCTCTTGTGTTTTTTTCATTCAACCTTTATTTAGTCAGGTAAATCTTATTGAGCCTCATGGGCTCATTTACGAAAGCGACCTGCTAAAACTAAAGAACGATGAACAGCAATGGTAGAATTTCCTTAAACAATAAACAATAGAAAACAAAAGAGAGAAAAAAACAAAAGAGAGAAATACATTTTTTTTAACAAAGTATCAAAAAAACTAGCAAAACATTATAATTTAATATATAATATTTAATATAATAGTTTTTAGGTGGGGAGAGGGTATAATTCATGCAGCAGTGATAACCAGCTTGCGTGGCTCTCCTTCCTGGTCTTTCTTGCCTCCTTTGCCAGCTATCTTGCTTTCTTAGAGCCCTTATTGGGTGCAGACTTGGCGGATTCAGACATCTTGGTTCAGTTCTGGACTCAGAATCCAACACTGTTGGCTGGTTCTCTTAATTATCTCTCAGATCGGAGGCAATGTGTTCAACATAATAGTTCCAGCTATCTACCTGTTAATAAGGGCGTTCCACAAGGTTCAGTCTTAGGATACACCATCTTCACAATCTACATAAGTAATGTAGGTCAGATCATTCCTGAGCTGCTTTTAGTATGAAGGGTGCTTTATAAATAAAATGGATTGATTGATTGATTCCTGATGCATCCTTACATTTCTATGCCGACGACACAGTAGTTTATTGTCGAGCTAGAACAGTTGCTAAGGTTCTCCAGCTTTTACAATCTGCATTTGACACCATCTTGCCAGACTTGTTCTGTCTCAAACTTGTGCTAAATGCTGACACACCCAAAGGGATGTTGTTTTCAAACGATAATAATGATGATCATTTCTATTTGTTATAATTTTCTGTTGTTGGTACAGCATGATTTGCAATTTAGATCACTTCTAGTCAATAACAAAATAAAAGCTTAGAATATTTTGTTTAGGCTGAGCTGAGAAATCAAAGGGTCTGTGGTTCACATTCCGATGTAATCATTAGTTTTGTTTTTTTTAGAGCATTTTCTGTGCACACACCTCCACTTGATCAGAGCATCCCAGGTACCTGACTGAGAAAATCTAATTACTAGAGGTTGAGCTGTTTTAACCAACAATAGCCTCAGTGTTGACATTCCACCTCAGGACTCTAACGGGAGGACTCACGGTGTCTGACTGGATGTTTTTTTGTTCGATCAGCTGGAGATCAGTTCAGATGCGGAGGAATGTACCGCTGCTCCCTGTGTGAAGGTTTGTGTGAAATCCAAACAAACAGTGGGTCCGATGCCTCACTCATTACTGACATCATGTAGCGAGGCCCCTGGGCATTTGGATGTTTGGTCAGTTTCTCATCACGCTAAAACACCAGCCCCTCCCAAACGTGACTACAGCTGAGAGATAAGCTTTTTCAACACCAGGAATCTGCAGGGAAAGCCAAATATGTGTCTAAGCTGGTGTAAGAGAGTTAATGAAAAGCATCTGTAGTATTTTTGTTTCCATATTTCTTATCCTGCTAAAACTAAAAACATGCTAATTGTACAGCTCTGTGAGCAGGTGGTCCACCTCTGAGATCAAAATGGAAACTTGATAACAAATATCTGCTTCGGGTATTGTATGACAGCAGTGAACTTGAAGTTGGACTTATTTTGACAGTGTGGGAAAGCCAAAAAAAAAGAATATACCTGCACTAAGAGCCTACGTTCACTCTGAAGGGATAGAAGCAGAATAGGCAAGAAAAGATTTTCCTTGACGAGACTGTGCTGAACATTAATAAAGCCGTCAGGATAAATTGGTGTGATTTTAATGAATCCCTAATGTATCATCTTCTAAAACTCATCTTTTCCAATATGTTTATCTGTTGTAGCAAAGTCTATCTGGTATCATTGTCGAAAAATAGAGTGACAGCCATGTGTGAATCTAAAAGATGCACAGATCTTGAGAAACAACCTTAACGTTCTCAACCAGTACCGTTTACTTGTAACCAGATCCACGTAGATTATCTGAACCCTTCAGATTTTGCTTGACATGTCACCCAGTCCACAGATAATCCTATCACTCATGCATTTCATTTTATTCTACAGATAAAAAGAACAAGAAGATCTATGACCTGAATTCTGTACATCAACTTTGATTTAGCCATCATCTCAGCTTCTTATGGCTGAACTAAATAAATGTCTTAAAGCTGGACTTCGGACTTCTGGTCAGAAAGACAACAAACAGGAATGCATGAGTCCAGAAAAAGATCTTGTGTTCCATCAAACTGAGCACCGGAGTTCCTCAGGGATGTGTGCTCAGTCCTTATGACATATGACTGTACTGCCAAATTCAGCCCCAAATCTCACCACATTTGCTGGTGAATCAGTGATAGTGGGACTCATTAAAAAGGATGAAACAACTTACAGAACAGAGTTAGCGAGCTAATGTGAAACAAACTACATGTCCTTAATATCAATATACATAATTAAAGAGGCGATTCAGGACTGGAAAACAACGACAAAACATTCCAATCCGAACATTAAAGCTGCAAGCAGCATTGAGGCCCTTGCAGCTTAGCGCAGCTCCGGCCTTATTGTGGTGATCGCAGGAGCTCCAGTTTGTCCGCTCGGTCGCCACATCAAATGCTCTCGTGCCCATCCCGCACCAGTTTGCCAAGAACAGTTAGCGAATACAGTTTCGGTCTTGTATGTTACACAGGCGGAAGCTGAAAAAGTCACCCAATAATCGTGAGTTTCTTGTGTGAGTTGGCGGGGCTTAAGTGATGTCATGAATCAACAATACCAATTTTTCTGGAAGTGCTCATTGATCAAGTACAAAAAATCTGTTACAGATGGGATTATGTATCACTGAGATAGGGGCACACTGGAGTACAATTTTCAACAACAATACCAATGTGTCCAAAAGTGCTTACTGATGAAGCACCATAAATCTGGTGCAGATCGTTTTATGTATCACTGATCTGTAACTGTTGGAATAATGTAGGGGGCGCACTTGAGTCAAATGTTAAACAACCATATCAATGTGTTTAGAATTGCCCACAGATGATGCACCATAAATCTGGAACAGATCAGATGGTCTATCATTGACATATAACAGTTTGAGTTATGTAGGGGGCGCACTGGAGTCAAAAGTTAAATAACAAAAGAAATGTGTGTAGAAAAGCTCACTGATGACGTACAATAAATGTGGTACATATTGGATGATATATCACTGATCTGTAAGTGTTGGAATAATGTGGGACGCACTGGAGTGAAATTTTAAACAACAATATATATGTGTTTAGAAGTGCTGACAAATGACGCACAATAAATGTGGAACAGATCGGATGATCTAGCAATGAGATGCAACAGTTTGAATAATGTAGAGGGTGCACTAGCCTGGCCCTCGCCTTCCTGCACAGCTCCACTCAATTCTCATTTCCCTTCACTGCTCAGTCTGGGACTTCTCCCATAGACAACGATTTCTCCGGCTGATTTTTGACCGGACCAATCAGAGAACAGAAGGGGCGGAGTTTTTGGCCCCTAACCCACGCCCCCACCTGTCCCAGCGCAGCCAGCGAGCATTCGCATGTTCTCATTCAAAGCGATGCAAAGCGATGCAGGACTGTTTTATATGTGACACAAATGTATTAATTTCCCCTTCTTAATCCCTTATCTGGAGTTTTCTTTTGTTTTTTTGGCCAAAAGTCAAGTGATCGCTCCCTCCTCCTCCTCCTCTCCCTCCGCTGATGAGGAAATGCCTCAGGTTGTCACGAGAGAATTAAACTCGGGTTTTACGTTGCTGCCCGAGTCCCATCAGATTTTCTGGTCTTCTGGTGTGCTGGACCAGCGATCCATGGTTTTATTTTATTTTTTAGAACGTTTTATTAACATATAAACACAGAATATGCAGCGGCAGGCTGCAGCGAGAGAAAATGCAGCAGGAGGCGGAGCAGATGTCAAGTTCAACAGACCACGGGGGAGCAGCCATATATGGCTCTGAGGGGGAGGGAGCAGAATGCTTTTCCCTGTTCAAAATTTTTCTAAGATCCAATGGTTTTGTTCCTCAGCAGAGGCCACGCCTCCAGCAAGAATCGGTTCTCTATGGAGAAAGTCCAGACCCTAGTACGAAGCAATGTGAAGGACAAGGGTCTGGTTTTAACCAGGCTAGGGGCGCACTGGAGTCATCTGTTAAACCACAATATCAATGTGTGTAGAAGTGCTCAGTGATAAAGCACAATAAATCTCGTGCAGAACGGATGATGTATCACTGAGATCTAACTGTAGTAATAATATAGGGGGCGCTGTGGAGGGTATTGGCCACTTATCATGGAAGTCTGTTGAAGTGGTGGATAATGATCGATTGTAGTGATTTTGGTGCACTTCGGTTCAAATCTGTGGAATTTAGAGCCAAAAGTATGGCAACGGCGTCACTTCTGAGATCGTCACGCCGCCACGCCCACATCCTCCAGCGAAAACAGTTTGCGCTTTAAAGCAAGTCAGACCAACTTGTTATACGTCTTCTAACACAGGATCATCCTGATTAGTTCAAGGGTGTCAGAGAGGGAGCCTTCCAAGAAAAAAAAGTGACTTCATGTTCTGAGGGGGAGGGGCTTCGATGGCATCACAACATGACAACAAAGGATCGTCGGGCATCCAACAGAGATGACTATTGCCAAGTTTGGTGCATTTCGGTCTTTCATTGTGAAAGTTATAGTTGTTTGAAATTTATGGCATGAAGTGCAAATTTGAGGTATGGCCACGCCCCTTTAACATAAATGAAAACACAAGCTTTTGATAACTTTTACTGTCCAATGTGTTAAGGGCATATTAACCAATTTTGAAGGCAATCCTTCAAAATCCCTAGGAGGAGTTCGTTCAAATCTGCAAGTAGAAAAGCCGGAAAATGACCCTTTGACCCAAAATGGCTGACTTCCTGTTGGTTTTGGACCAGAGCTCAAAGATACTTTTTTGTAGGTCCTGAGAGGATACAGATGTTCACAGAGTTTCAGAATAATCGGTCCAAAAATGGCTTGGGGCTGATGTTTTTAAATATTCTAGGGGGCGCTGTAGAGGTTATTGGCCAATTATCATGGATTTCTGTTCAAGGGGTGGGCAATGATCGATCATACTGATTGTGGTACTCCTCGGATCCAATCTGTGGATTTTAGAACCAAACGTATGGTGACGGCGTTACGTCTAACTTCGCCACGCCCACATGCTCCACCCCAAACGGTCAGTGTTGGAAAGCTTGTTACACCAACATGTCAGTTTCTTCCCCCAGGCCATCACCATCATCAACAGCTGATCATCAGACCTCCATCAGCGTGACCCCAACCCATTCACAACCCCCATGTGATGTGAATCCTTCTGTATTTTGTGTATTATTTGTAAGTTTTATGTAAAGTATCTGTATAGTTTTTAGCATTTTTTAGAGAGACACTAGAGAGACACGAACAGCCGGAAACAAATTCCTTGTGTGTGTCAACATACTTGGCCAATAAACCTGATTCTGATTCTGATTCTGATGTCTTCGGTCACTGGACACACTGTCACGCTGATTAGGTAACAGGGGTCCCATTGGGACCGTTCAATGTAAAACTTTACACTTCCTGTTGTCAGGGGGCGTGGCTTAAGTGATGTCATGATTTGACCATTCAGTATTGCAAGGGACCAAATGTGGGTCAATCACTGAAGGTTTGATGTATTAGACAGTTTTTGTGTAGGTGCTATTAGCTTTCGTTTTTCATGGCGAGATGTTGAACTTTGACGTCTGGCTCTGCCCCTTCAGCATGCTTGAAAATGAACCGTTTTGATAACTTTTGGTCCCCCGTGCCTTATGAACAAACCGGCCAAGTTTGAACCCGATTGAGCAAAATCCCTAGGAGGAGTTTGTTCAAATGCGGAGGCTGTAAACGCCAAAAAGGTGTGAAAATTTGGTCATCATTCCAAAATGGCCGCCTTCCCATTTATCGTACAACGTTGGTGCCAGAGGGTTTTCTGTGCATCTTGGTGAATTGGACAAGTGTACCAAATTTCATGATTCTACGTCAAACTAAGGCCAATGCGGAGGGTATTTTGAAATTTCTAGGTGGCGCTCTTGAGCCGTTTCTGTTGCGATTTTGGCCACGCCCCCAAAATACATAATTTTTCATCAGTCCTGATGAGTTTGCCAAATTTGGTAAGTTTTGGGATATATGAGAAAGCCCCCAAAAGGCCATTTCATTTGAGGGAAGAATAAAAAGGTCGGGCCTGAACAGAGCGATTACAGTAGGCCTTCGCAGCGTTAATTAGTGACTCCTCAGTGAAGAGGGTAAACAGAACTATCAAAGACCACACAGCTGACCCTAAAATGCTCTCTTTTCTCAGGAGTGTGAAGCATGTGTGGATTCATCCTCATTGTCTATACCAGCCATATTTTCAGTTATATGCACACATTTTCTTATTCCCTTTGAGAAACTCATTTAGTTCCAAGCTTTTACTTATTGTTGGAATAAAATAAAAACAAACTTGAACTTGACTTTAAAAACATCTCTGACTCCAACAAAATATTGTTCTGTCGGCAGTAACCTCTCTCATGAACTGCTAAATCAATAGCATCTCATCGATGTCGAGGCAAACAAGTCGTGCTCCGCAGGGGAAGACAAAAAAAAAGCCAAACTTGAAAGTTTTTGTGCATTTTTTTAGGCTAGTATAATCCATAAGCCTGGTGAAACGAACAAACTAAAGAAACAAGAAAACAGTTTATATTGAAATAGGCTTGATAAAGTATTGTTGGGGGGTAGCTGATGGCCTTCATCTGATTTTGTTCTCCACTGTAAACTAGATCTACAGAACAGACTAAGAACTGAGTCAGATTAGAATAATTAAGATTATCAAGGCAACAATTTTTCAGTCCTCTGACATGTAGTTTTGAGGTATTGTTTGTTTTTATGGGCTTTCTTCATAGTAGATGAGTGAACTCAGCTATTCACTTTTTAATTAAAACCAACTTCTGAGACATTCCCATTCAACCTACAGACAGTTTGTTCACTACTGGTAAAAAGACTAAACCTTACAGCTTGGGACTACTCTGATTGACGAAGCCCTCTGGAGTGAGGGTGAAACGTTTCTACTAAAAAGAAACTGTCCAGATGTACTGATTGAGAATGAGCGGACTAAACCTTACAATTTTGACCTGACTGTAGAGGGGACTTTTACAAGGTTACTAACACACTGCCTTCAGAAAAGGACCATTATGATGGTGGAACATCAAAAAGTTTTTATGTGCACGAACTGATCAAGGGGCGGCCGTGGTGTAGTGGTAATGGCAGTCGTCTCCCGATCGGAAAGTTGGCGGTTCGACTCCCGGGACCCGCACCATGTGTCGTTGTGTCCTTGGGCAAGACACTTAACCCTGAGTTGCTCCCGGTAGGACTGGAAAGCACCTTGCATGGTAGTCTGCCGCCACCGGTTTATGAATGTGTGTAGCATTCAATATATGTGTAGCACTTTGAGTTTTTCAGTAATGAAAAGTGCGATATAAATTGAATTAATTATTATTATTATTAAGGGATCATGTGACGATGTGTCAGGGAAGAGTCAAGATTGGTACTTCCTGTGAGATCGACCTGAACTCAAACTTCTGTGCAACCAACAAACCTTTGTTTTTAATTCCTTAAGTTATATCTTACAACACATTTATTCATGTTGATCCACCTAATGCTGGTCCTACTTTAACAATCTCTGTTTGGTTCAAAAAAATCGCTTCCCTTCTAGATAGGTAATTGTGGAACAGCCCATATTTTTTTCTCTGCATTTAGGACATTTTAGAGAATGCTACACCCTATCAGTCTGGAAACTCATGTACTACTGTTGGAACTGTGGGTAATGGTGCTCTGGCCAGCTTTTTAAGACTTGGGCGGCTGTGGCGTAGTGGTAATGGCAGTCGTCCCCCGATTGGAAGGTTGGAGGTTCGAATCCCGGTTCCCCACACCATATGTCGTTTTGTCCCTGGGCAAGACACTTAACCCCGAGTTGCTCCCGGTAGGACTGGAAAGGCGCCTTCCATGGCAGTCTGCCGCTACCGGTGTATGAATGCGTGTATGAATGGGTGGATGGTTGGTATTGTAAAGCGCTTTGGGGCTCCTCACAGGGGGCTAGAAAGCGCTATATAAATAAGCTCCATTTACCATTTACCATTTCTGTTGGCCGTTGATCCAAAACTGCAGCTTATTTCAAACTTACATTTAGACCATTTTGACTTTTTTTGCTTTCTGCATAGAAAAAAATCTGCACACAGTCTCTTTTCAGTGAGATTGCTCAGCACAACTCTAGGTTACTTATGCCTGATTCCAGCAAAATAATCAAACACTTCTATACCTTAAAAACATTGTAAGGTAAAGATGTCTCTTCTGAACCCTCAGTAAACTGATGCAAACTTGTCATGATCCTGGGGTTTTTGTGTTAGTGTTTTTTTAGTCATACACATCACTCATTGAGTTTGATGTTCTTTACAGTTCAATATATGGTTCAGTTTAAAATAAAAAATAAAAAAAAGAAACTGTCCAGATGACCTGATTGAGAATTATCGGATTTGATACCTGGATTACTGAGCATGAACTTTCTTGTCATGGTTCAGTTTAGTTTTCTCTCAGTGTCGCTGATTATTGTTTGCCTCAGTTTTCCTTGGACTCTGTTCATTACTCACCTGATCTGCATTTGCTATTTAGCCCAGCTGGAATCCCTCAATAATTATCTCTCCCAGAGCACTCTTCTTCTTCTTCTTTTCTTTTTTCAGCTTTTCCCCTTTCAGCGGTTGCCACACTGAGTCATCCTTGTCCATCTCACTCTGATCTCATCTCAGTAATTGTCCAATTTTACTGAAACCTGCACTCTTTTCCTCCACACTACATCCTATACCTTGTGCACATCCTACCTGTACCTTGTGGAGCAGCTGTGGCTGAGTGGTTAGATCAGTCATTCTCCAAATGGGAGAGTTGGGGGTTTGAGTCCACCAGCAGTCACATGCCGAAGTGTTCCTGGGCAAGACACTGAACCCCTTATTGCCTACGATGTGTGTTCCATCAGCGTATGAATGTGATCTAAAGCACTGATTAGTCTGTGTAGAGATGTAGCAGAGCGCTGTGTGTGTGTGTTTGTGTGTAGCCCTCAAAGCACGTTGAGTATCTTGATTAGATAGAAATGTATAAGTACAGCCCATTTACCATTTGACCTTCCTTTGCGTGTTCATAGTGTCCCATTCTTCGGCTTGTTATGTTTTTGTACTCCAGTCTGGGATGTATTTTGTTTATTCTGACTGCTTGGACCTCAGACTTTAGTTGAATTTATTATTCACTTCTAAACTGGGTTCCAGTTTGCCTTTTGGGTCTTCTTCACCACTTGGGTGACTGTGTTTGATATAAATTGAGATATAATTTGGTGTGGTAGTAGCTGAGAGTCTTCCCAACCCACACTCCATGTGCTAACGATCACAGGAGTTTCAAACCTAAAATTATTGTTGTACTGAAAGTAAAAATACTCACTAGTTGTGTACAGTATAAGTTACATCTACCACAACAACTACTACAAAGCTATTGTAGCTGGTAGGTTTGTACTGTGTTTCTGTGTATAAAACTCTTGTGCCATTTATTACACATTCCACGTGAGCAGGTCATTGCTATCTTGCAGCTGGTAGACAACCCTATACCTTCAGAGGGTGCGGGACTCCCAACAGGAACTATGTAGAACAACAAAGTGGTAGGAATTCAGTCCTGCATAACGCTCCAAAGTACTCAGTTCATGCAGAGCTCCAGAGCTGGCAAACAGGAATAAAATAACACTCGGACACGCCAGAAGGGGATTGATCTGTTTTGCCTGACTTTGCTAGAAATCAAATTTCAACCCTCCATCTAAAAGGCTAATTGTTTAAAAACACGGTCAAAGCAGCATACTTGGAACAAAATGTTGCCACAGGAATGATGAGTCATGTATAAAAAAAAAACGTCTAAAACATTACACGTCTCTTTTCTGTGCACAATATGAGTGAGAGGTCAAAATTTTCACCCTTTGGGTGTTTGAGCATCTGTTAGCAAAATGACTCAAGGACCACAGAGTTTTATGAAACTTTCAGGAACTATTCGTTGGACATACTTCAACAACTTATTAATGTTTGGAGCAAACCCCATTCAAGACGACCTCCACTGCTGACCTTAAAAAAAAAAATATATAGCAATAATTTGGTCAGTTTTACAGATACAGACCTATTTTTTTTGGCTGACAGTGATCCCCAACACACTCTCTGAGTGTTCAAATGAAGTATTTTTGTTTAAAATGTGGAGCCCTCTGTTGGATAGTAAAATTAATTCCTGAATCAATGGACAAATTTGAATGAAACTTTCAGAAACTAATCACTGGACGTACTTCTAACTGATTTTGGAGCTAACTTTATTCAAGATCGGGGCGGGCAACAAGTTTTTCCAGATAGCCAAACTGGGATAGTTAAAACAATCAAAGGGATGCATAAATAATAGATTTTTTTAAAGATGAAAATATCTAAGACATTTCCAGGCTTTTTCTTGTTGTAGCATGATTAGCATGTTTGATGACATATGTCTCCCTAAACAAGACACATTTTCTGAACGCTGGTGTTTGACAACACATGTGTTAGCTTAAATATGCAAAAAATAAAAGTTAAATTCAAATGTCTTCAATAGATTTGCACAAGCTGTTTAATTTAGACATCCTCGTTTCATTATTAAAATGCAGGTTTTAATCAGCTTATGAGAAATTTCTTTTCTTTTCAATTAAGGATATTGGGGGCTGGATGGAGATTATCCAAGGGCCACTTTTGGTCTTCCAGGCATATGTTGCCCACGTCTGTTCAAGATGGGCGCCACAGCCAAGTGACCTCAAAAATCTAAAAAGAAAGAAGAAGAAAAAAAATGTTATAATTCAGTCCATTTTACAAGAAGTGAACTCAAACCTGGTGTGGTTGTCGCTTAGC
>JBBPBX010000547.1:0-30498 GCA_038048925.1 Garcialebias charrua
TTATATAATTTTTTTTCTACGTTTATATAAATGGATCCTCTAGCTCTTGACAAAAATAACATGTAGCTGATTCTAAAGGTTAATCTGTCGGGTTTTCTGGCACCAGATTTGTTCCTTGAGTACTTTATTGTGATATTTTAATTTAAAAAATAGTTGCTAATGTGGCTGCATGGAAAAGAAGCATTTTTCAACACTGTTAGAGAATATCTTTTTTTAATTTGTCACCTATTTGGAATAAAAGACATGCATGTATCATTGTTATCTGCTCTGGATTAAAACCTTTAAGGATTTCAGTTAAACTTTCTTTTCCATTTATCTGTTAATAACATTATTTAGCATCAGAACTGAATATACTTATAAAATATAAAATGTTGTATAGAGAAGGCAATTCTTCATGTTTAAACAAAAGTGACTTGAAAACTGTTGAATTCAAAGTTATACTGTTGAATTATGTAGGTTTTTTTGTAACACTGATTTTATATTATATATTCAATGTAGCTGAAGGTTTTTTTTAAATAAAGACCCAAAACCCATTTTCAAAAGGTAAAATAAAGTATTTTGTATTGTGCTACATTAAATTGTACTTTACTGTATTGTCATGTTTGATAATGCATAGCAAAGTATTGTAACAGTAATTACAATATAGTAAAATATAGTTTGTATTTCTCAACAGAAACAAATTAAAAAGATTAATTTCCAGCTTATGGTGGCATCTCTTTGTGCTGCAACTGAGACCAGTTGGGAAAAACACAACTACAAGAAAATCTGTGAGTTTTTACTTAGAGTCAAAGTGAATGATGTATTTGCACAAACTCCTGGTGAAAACTTTGGCTCAAACTTTGCCAAGACTTTGTGCAAACATATTGTTCAGAGTTATTCCAAAAGAAAATGTGTTTTTATTTTGCAATTTTGTGTCCCAAATGGGCAAATTCAAAAAAATAAATTTAAGACAAAGAAACAAAGAAACAATTTCCATTAAAAAAAAAAACCTGCCATGCATAGTGGATTTATGATGGATTATAATCTTAGAGATGCTTTTGGAATATTTTGAACTTTCCTATAAATTAGATAAAAGTTTGACTTCATGTCTTAAATGTTCCAGTATTTACAGTATAATTATTTTTCTTTCCATCATTAAAATTGTGACATAATATAATCAAACATTTCGATGTTGAACGTCGTATTGATTTTATTTTAATTTTAAAAGCGTTCCTGTAGCTGTCTGCCTTGTCTCACTCCAAAGCTCTCTGCAGCCTCAGACCTAAGCTTAAACTGTTTATCAGAGTAAATGAAAGCCTAATCCTTAAAATATGTTACCTAACAAGGATAAAGCTGTGACTTGTCAACCTCAAATAAATTTAGCAACAGACATGCAGTGAGAACTAAATAAAAACAGAAAATTAAATAAACTAATGAGGATTAATAAAGTTAATAAGGAGTCATAAATTCCTAATAATGATACAGTATCTTAAACCATTTTTTCTTTTAACTTTAGATTAAGAAGCCAACGCCTGATCTTTGTTAAATAACATTTAACCCAACTGTCTGTTTTGTTGGCCACACAGTGGTCAGAGCTGTTGCCTCACAGCTTGGGGCCTATCTCTGTAGTGTGTGTGTTCTCCCTGTGCACGTAGGGTTTTTTTCAGGGCACACTGGTTTATTCCCACTGACCAAAACCATGCATGTTAAATTCATTAGTAACTCAAAATTGTCCTTAGGAGTGAGTGAGAGTGTGAATGATTGTCTCATTTGTCTCATGTGCAACTTGTTCAGGGTGGCAGTGACTGTTGGAAACAGGCACCAGCTCCCTCACAACCTAGAAAGAAAAAGTGGTAAAATGGATGGATGGACGGATCGATGTTTGGATGGATGGATGGATGGATGGATGGATGGATGGATTAATGGATGGATGGACTGATGGATGGATGGACAGATGGATGTTTGGATGGATGGGTGGACGGATGGATGGATTGATGATTGGATGGATGGATGGATGGATGGATGGATGGATGGATGAATGGATTGATGATTGGATGAATGGATTGATGATTGGATGAATGGATTGATGATTGATTGATGGATGGATGATGAATGAATGGATGGATGGATGCATGATTGGATGGATGGATGATTAATGATTGGATGAATGAATTGATGATTGGATGAATAGACTGATGATTGGATGGATGGATGGATGAATGATTGATGGATGGATTAATGGATTAATGGATTAATGGATGGATGGACAGATGGATGGATGGATGGATGGATGGACGGATGGATGGATGGACAGATGGATGATTGAATTGATGGATGGATGGCTGGATTGATGATTGGATGGATGGATGGATGGATGGATGATTGAATGAATGGATTGATGATTGGATGGATGGATGGGTAAATGGATGGATGGATGGATGGATAAATGGATGGATGGATTGATGATTGGATGAATGGATGGATGGATGGATGGAATTTTGATTGGATGGATGGATTGTTGATTGGATGGATGGATTGTTGATTGGATGGATGGATGAATGGATGGATGGTCATTTTTATTGTACACTAATCACATTCTTGTCTACACATTTATTTTAGATTATCACAGTTAACAGCCCAATTTTGAGGTCACTGACCACAAAAAAATCAACAAACCTTAAATGTTTGACCATTTTTCTATTTAAATGTTTATCATCTGGGTTTACCATTCAGATACAACTTCAATTGTTTAAATGGACAAAGTAAGTTAAACCCGTTTCTATGTAAAGTATGACATGCA
This sequence comes from Garcialebias charrua, assembly GCA_038048925.1. NCBI lineage: Eukaryota > Metazoa > Chordata > Actinopteri > Cyprinodontiformes > Rivulidae > Garcialebias > Garcialebias charrua. Next base: position 2,780 of record JBBPBX010000547.1, read on the forward strand.
GCCCAGGTTAGGCTGAGGTGAATACTGGTTTTATAATCCATCAGATTTGCAGTCAAACTCTAAAATAACTTGCTCTCTTTTTAAAAGTAAGTAAGAAAGATGATATTTGCAAGAGTTTAGCACTGCCAAAAAACTCACTGTTTCTCCACTATGGGACACTTATAGTCACTAGGTCTGCAAATGAGCCCCTGGTCCGTATATGCAAAACAATAGTTGCACAGTTTTTAAATGAAAAACAGTTTCACCATCACTGTTTTGTTTAAACATTTCTTATTGAACAGTTTTTACTGACTTATCTGAAGAAGAAAAACAATTTCAGCATGTGTTGAGGTCGTACTAATATGTGCCATGCACTTCATGCCATATATGATGGAAAAGGTTAACTAGATTTTTTTTATCAGTTAACAGTAATTCTGTCATCTTTTTATTATGTTTACTTCAAAGTAATGAAAAGTAATTGATATGTCAATGGTTTGTTGATTTAACTGAAATTATTCTAACAATCCTCAACATAATTTTTGTTTAAAGCCGCTCAGAGGTAGAGCAGTAAACACTGTAGCTTCTCAGCAAGATTTTCGGTTCATATCTCTGCTGAGTTTTTTTTTTTTTTTCTGAAAACACTGGTTTCTATTTATGGTTTAAAAACAAACATGCATGTTACATGCCCTTTGACATGTGTGCACATGACTGTTTGTCACATACATCCTTCCCATGGCCTAACAATGATCTGGTGATCTGTACAGGTCTCTCTTTTAAATGAGTCCTCGAGGCTCAGTGAGACTAACCTGTATAAATAAAGGTTAAATGAATGAAAGCAAAGGATACCCCACCACTCGCCACATATGAGCCTTATATGTGGCTCATACAGAACAAATAGGATCCTTTAAGAGAAAGGTGGGAAATTACATAAGATGGAGTGATGTAAAACTCTATACCGATGATAGTGTTGTCTATATTTTAGTTGGTGTGTAAGTTTATAGCTCTACTTTCTCAAGAAAAACCTTTCAAAACTCAGAACACTTAACTTTGCTCAAACTCACACCATGACGGCTTTGTCAAAACTCACCGCGCAGATTTCTGAGACCTCTGACTTGGTGATGTATCCATTTTTGTCAACATCATACAACGAGAAGGCCCATTCCAGCTTACTTGTGGTCTTGCCCGTTGATGTCATGTGGAGGGCAATAATGTACTCCTTGAAGTCTAGTGTACCATCATCATTAGTGTCAAAAGAGCGAAAGACGTGCTGGGCGTAAGTGTTGGCATCACTTTCAGGGAAGAACTTGCTGTAAATGCTTTGGAACTCTTGTTTGCTGATGCGGCCTGATGGACATTGCTTCTGGAAGTTTTCATACCACTGGACGATCTCAGTCTCTGAGAACTTGGTGTTGAGTTTCAGGTCATCGAGGATCTCCTTGGACACAGCTCCACTCTTGCTGTTACCCATTGCTGGCGGTGTTGGTAATCTTTAGGAACTATTTTAAGGTTTGTGTCTCTTGGCTATTCTAGGCCAGTTGTTACACAACTTCAGCAGAAGGATTTTCCTGTCGAAAGCAGTCAACCGAAGATTATTTTATATAGTTGCAGGTTTCCTCTTGATGTTGTTCCTTGCCCTGCAGTTCAACCTGTAGACACAAATGCTGTGAAAAGAGCAGAAGGTGCTTGGTAAGCTCATTAGGAAAGTTAACTATGAGTAGAACCAGCAACAGGAGTCAAGGCTGTTTCAACTAAATGCATGTTAGAATATGTTGTGTGTCTGACAGTTTCAAGAGGACCTTTTCACTTCATCATTTTAAAAGTCATCCAGGTTAAACAGAAAATGTGAAGAGACTCAAGTAAGTATGTCCACTGAGATGCAAATATTGAAGATGACAAGCTGGACTGATAATCCCAAACAGACTGGTAACACAGAGGTACCAACCAAGTATTTTTCTAAAAGTTAATGGAGACTATAACCCAACACTGATCAGGTTGTCTAGAGTGGAGGACAGTAGCAGTTTGTGAGGTTCTATCAATACATATGATCTAGTTGGACACTGTCAGGCTGGAGAACAAATCATCATGAATTTTTTGAAAACCCTAGTTTTCCTCAAAATGTTGTAAGCAAATACAGGGTGATGGTCCATCAGATGCACCCAAGAAATCTACTTTGAGAAGAGTTAATAAACAACAATGGTCTTGTGGGCATTTTAAACGAAAAGGTTTAAATTTAAATGAAAACACATGTTTTTTGCAAGTCAGTTGAAAGACTGGTTGCTGCTACACCTAAATCCCAATTATTTAATGAATCAAACGGTTTAATTTTTCTTTCTTTAATTTAATTCCCTCTCAGTATTCAGACTGAGGTTTCAGTGATATTTGAAATAACTGAAAAACAAGGATTTATTTGGACATGGCAAAAACAATTGTAAAGTAAAATAGTTTTTCTTGTCACTCTGACAATAAATATTGAAAACAGTTTCTCTAAAGGATTGACACACAAAATCTCGGTAAAGTACACAACTCTACACTTTAAACACAAGATGCTTCAAAATAAATGCATTAGAAAATTATAGATAACCGTATGGAATCGCCTTCAATCAACATCAGTACAGAGCAGAAAGACTCAACCTTTTTCAACAATCAGGAAAATCAAACAGCATCATCAATGTGAAAACACCACCTGAATGGCTGTTTCTGTCCTACCTGTGTGGTCCGCAGAGAAATGTGAGGTAGACTTTTGCTCTGCCTGTGAACAGCAGAGAGAATCAGCCTCCACCTACTGAGATAAGTCAATTAATCTCTCTCAGGGGCGGAGCTACAGCAGCAATTACATGAAAACCTGAGCTTTCAGGGCTGCTTCATCCATTTTTATCTAATGGAGATAAGTTAGATGTGTTGGTTACATTTACCTTCTGTTAAGGGCATAGGTCAACCAAACTTATTTATTGATTTAAAGTCAACACATAACTCTTGGTTGACTTTGAATCTCACATAGTCTTTTAGCATAGGTTTTTCCACCACCTGTGGCAATGCTTATGGCATTCCATGTACAAAATGCTTTGCCTGCATTTTATATTCTGGACTGTCTCAGGAGCATCTTAGCACACTTTAGATTTTGAATCATGTTACTATTGCTCTTGTGTTTTCATGATTGGTGCATTTGTAATGTCCCTCAGTCCACTCCTCTCTAGACACTATAGGATGTTTTTATAAGGTCTCTTAATTAATTTTCTGGATGTCATGCAGGTTACACTTACAAGTTAACTGCTGCGTCCTCTTGTCTTTTCTTCCACATTGAGTTTCTATCCTCTGAGTCGTTCATGCAGCAGTCCATCATTGGAGGCTATATCCATTCCTTGTACCAGCCTGAATGTCTGCATTGCTGTCTTCTTTTAGGTCAACCCCTTTTATGGTCCCCTTGCTTCTTTGGAAAATATTTCTACCACAATTATCCAGTCTGATTGGAATTCCAATGTTCTTGTTGTACTGGTGGAGTACATATAGCTTGGCAAGGGGATGTCTTGCATATTTTTATTTCTGGGATAGAGTTTGATATCACCCATACAATGAAAGTGGCTGATGATTGTTTCACTTCATAAATATTCCTTTTTATGATTTGATTGAAGTGGTTCAAGTCTTTGCAGAACAGTAGTGGCTGCCCATTTAGCGATGAATAGACAAAGATTTTTGGTGTCCTGTTGGAGTTACGTATTTCCAAGCATACCAGGATCCATTTTGGTAGCGCTGAGTCATAGGCTTTATTATAGTCAAATTAGAAAATAGATTTAGACATAGATTGTGTGTCTTGTCTTATAGTCTTTGGTAACTGTTCTCTGTTTAACACTAAATGGATTCCAGTGATTTTTCTGCCAGTTTCCTTCTTAGCCAATGTGATGCCAGAAAGGAGCCATGGTGTACAGAGGCAGGTGGCTGACTGGTAGTTGGATGGAGTTGTCCCTTTCTTGGGGTCTTTCATGGGCAAGGCTGTCCAGCCTTGAATCAACCACTCTGGGTGGATTCCTTCCATTAGTAACTGGTACATTTTTGCGGCTAAGCCATCATTTAAAAAAATGGAGTCCGTTTTTTTATTTGTGCATCATGTCTAACTTCTCATACCTGAGACTGATTTGGAAACACTAACGGAGATGATTCTGGGTTTTTGGTAAGAGGTTACCGTGGTTGGATCTCAGATTCTGTTGTCATCAGACGTGTGATAGCTCCTTCTTCTATTTGCTCCTGTAATGTTCAGTCTCAGTCCAAGATGGGTTTATTTTTCATCATTCTCCTGCCACCAAAAGTGCACTTTAAACAAGTACACCAAGTTTACCCTCTAGGTTTCTCCTTACGTACTGTGTCTCTTCAAATGCGTAACCAGAGATGTAAAAGCACACTTTGGCAGACTGGAAATGTAGTTACAGACAAATGTCAGTTTTAAATTATTTTTTGCTCTGAAAGCTGCTTCTTTCTGTCTGCTCTGCCTTGATCTTCACCTCTAGTCTCCTCTCTCACGAAGAGCGTTGCTCCGTATAGTTTGAGCTTTCCATCTTAGCAGACATCTCTAAGATCCCTGTTATGGTGGACACAAGCTAGTGCCTAGTGCTGCATTCAAATTTAGCACACATTTATTTTAATTTTCATGTGTTTTTACATAATTTGCTTATTTTTGTTTCATATTCACCTGTTTTAGTTTACACATTTAACCCAACGCTGTGAGTGACGGAGTCAAACATCCAGAAAAAATCAAAAAAGGCGTTCAATACAGGATCAACTGGACTTTATTTGTTGCAGAAAACGTTTCAACTTCTGTCCAGAAGTCTTTTTCAATTCTGAATTTCATTCAGAATTGAAAAAGACTTCTGGACAGAAGTTGAAACGTTTTCTGCAACAAATAAAGTCCAGTTGATCTTGTATTGAACGCCTTTTTTGATTTTATCATGTCCTGGACGACTGAGAATCTTCACCAGCATCCAGAAAAAAGTGTGCTCTGCTTTAATCTGCTGCTTTAAATAAGCGATTTGACCAAATCAAAAATACACTGTAGGGTTTTGCTACAGCAGAAATAAACCAGTGCTGTTAACAAAACTAGCTTGGACCTTGTCAGATCACGACTTAACAGTTTAAATCCGGTGAGTTGCAGTTTGTGGCTGCTGGTGGTAAGGGATTTAAATGTGCTTAATTGAGTGTTGACTGCTGAATCCTCCACCTGTTGTAACTGCGGATCTTTCCATAAGGTGAGATGCACCTAACTGTCAGCAGGTGTGAAGGCTGGTGGAAACTCAGTGAAGAAGGGTGACACTTGCTTCTCACTTCACTACACTTATTTACATGTTTTGCGCTCATTAAAGCCGGGCACCAGCCGGTCAGTTTACTGACCAGCAACAGCCTGATTAATGTATTCAGCCTTTAATAATCAGAACTCAGTCACTGAAGTAGAATCTGGTAAATATACTGTACAGGAGATTATACACATGAACAAATGCATATTCATCTAAATGCGGAGACCGTTGTCACCGTCATTCATGTTTTCAACATGTTATAATCAAATAAAATAAACATTATTCATGAATAGGATTTTCTTTCTTAAAATTTTAAAAGAAATGTGTAAGAAGTTAACAAACAGTAAGGGATTAAGTGACGTTTTCACAAATTCACTGTCCTGGACAAACATATTTAGGTCAAAAGTAACTTTAAAAAGAACCAGTTCATGGTGGTTATGAAAGGTGACGTCTGGGTCAAAGGTCATGGTCAATACAGCACAGGTGTTTTTGAACAGTTACTTAATTATTTTTTACCCTTTTCACTTCTTTATCAGCTTTATTCCTTAATAAAACAAGCTCATTTGTCTAAAGACAGACATCAGGAGCACGTCAGGATGAAAACTGAGCCGACGAGAACCTGTGAGACCAGATTTTACGAAGGCACGGGTAGAAGAAAATCAGCAAGTAACTTACAAAATCTGAACCCTGCAAACTCAATACATTTTTATTTTTTATTTTTATTTATAAAATGTGTTCATTTTTATAATACAATACAAAACAATCCCATAAATTATAACATACAAAATATATTTAAAAAATGAAAGTTAGCAGAAAGAAGAAAAAAATCGTATTACCTGTTTGTCTGCCCCCTTTTTTTTTCAAACAATCAGTTCAAACAATAATAATCTTCAGTAACAGAACAAAACGAATAATACTTTCTAATTTTCTAACTATAATACAATACACATTAAGCTACTTCATATATATATTTTTAACAATTCAGTTTTGACCATTTTCTAAAATGTAAACATTGACTTGGTGTTTTTAACTTAAAATTCTCCAAGCCATTCCATAATCCAATTCCCTGGATTGAGGTAGACCGTGCCTTCAAACTAGTTCTGAATTGTGGTTTTACAAATATCTCTGTTCACTTGAGATTATAACAACTTTGTCTTTTAACAAAATGTATTTGGATATTTAAAGGTAATGTGTTATTCTGAGCCCTATACATAACTGATAAAATATTATAATCTACCAAATCATGGAACTTCAATAACTTCAGTTGATAAAATAATGTGCTTGATGGATGACAGTAATGTTTTCTAGTGATAATTCTTACAGCTCTTTTCTGTAAAACAAAAATAGGCTTTGTAATTGTTTTACACACTTTCCCCCAAACATCAATACAATAGATTAAGTGTGGAACAATGATTGTGTTATACAACAAATACAGAGCTTTATCATTTAATAAGTCTCTGACTTTGTACAGTACTGCAATAGATTTAGCTATTTTTATTCTTACAGAATTTATGTGATGTTTCCATGTCAGTTTGTCATCAATGATAACACCCAAAAACTTCACCTCACTCACTCTACAAATCTCAACACCCTCAATTTGAATGGAACATCAACAGTTTTCTTTTTATTACTGAATATCATGTAATTAGTTTTATCTAGATTTAATGATAATTTATTAAGTTTAAACCAAGTTTGTATTTTGACAAATTCTGTCTTCATCAACTCCAACATCTGTTCTATATCTTCACCCAAACAAAAACATGTGGTATCATCTGCAAAAAGGACACATTTAAGGAGTCCTGACATATTGTCATTCACATATAAAATAAATAGCTTTGGTCCCAGTACAGTATAGAGCCTTGAGGAACGCCACATGTGATATGGTCCCAGTACAGAGCCTTGAGGAATGCCACATGTGATATTGCAGAGGTTTTTTTTTATATTTCATGATCTAAATCTTAAACCTGCAACAACCCTTCACTAAATGTGTGCAATAAATTTGATAAATCTGCTGACATCCTCTGCATGAAGAACCCTGACGTCTGATGGAGCTTCATTATTATTGTTTTTTAGTGGAACACATAACTGCCTCAACAAACACAATACTGTACTGTATATATTTACTGTCGTAAACACCTTATTTCCTCCACTCTACTCTAATGGACCCATTAACTACAGCTTCATAGATGATTTGGGATTTTCCATCTGTCTGGTAAAGTTGATCAAAGCTCCACGTTTCAATCAGGAAATGACTTGCAGAGCCGCTGTTAACTTTCAGGTCAAACTGTCTGTTAGAGCAAGATTATCTCGTTGAATAAAAATATTAAAAGGTTCAGTATGTTGCACTTTGCTTCAAACAGATTTTACATGCGTGAGATGTTAAATAAAAATCAAATTACTTTGGCAGACTCAACATCTGTATGTATGTTTCATATATGGATGACTATGAGTCAAAGACGAGCTTCAGTATCTCAACCTCAGTTAGAAAACAAAAAGACCAACTTATAATTTCAGGAAATCACTCAGTTGTGGCACTCCTCATGTAGCGCTCACAAAAGTTTATTTAACAGACGTGTAAAACTTATAGCAATAAATAATACAGCCTGATAACTAACTACCGTAGTACTTCATTGGCACATACCTGTTATGTACAAGCAGGAAACATGTTACATCCATACCATAATACTTTAGTGGGCATGACCGTGTCCACTTTGATACACCTGTGTATTTTTGAACTGTTCCAGAGATGACCTTTACTGACCTCTCAGTAAAGCAAGACATTTACTACAAATTATTCCATTAGTTGTAATCTGAGAACATAGTCACCAAAAGAGACTATTTCTATCTTTGATTTTATTCTAATGTAATCAAAAGAATAACTTTTGTCATTTTCATGATGTGTGCTTTTAAGCTGTGTTATTCTGTAAGAGTTAAACTGTGTCCAATGCTGTGTGAAAGTTGACGACTCGGGTCAGAGAGACCCGGCCGTTTTGTTTAGAAAGTCAGAAGACAGTTAATCCGTTGTTTTTCATGAGAAGGGCTCCAGCACTCTCTGTCTTTCCAAAACATTTTCACTCTGCTGTGAATTTCACCTTGAATCTTGATAACAACAAGTGAACTCCTCGCTGGTCCACGGACCAATGAAAAAGACACAAGTCTCACTCCTCTCATGATCTTCTTTTAAGTTCTAAGTTTTTGCTGAAACGCTTCAGAGTCTGCTGGGAACTTCAAAGAGATGTGAACTTTCCCAAAGAGCTGGATGGACGTTTAGTCACACGCTAAGGGCACGTCATCCAGTTAAGGACTAATAACATGCTGTTATAGTCCACTTAGAACGAGCGTAAGCTCAAAACTTTGTTATTCCTTCCTGGAATAGTTATCTTGAAGTCAGAGGCCAGTAGCTGACATATTTTCTGATGGTTGACGCGGATCCCAGGAGACGTTGAAAACGTAAACGAGGACCGGCTCGGACGTGCTGGGCCTGAAGGACTCTGTGCATCTGAAAGGCTGGTGTCATCTCTTTATCAGACTCGTCGTCAAAGGTAAAGAGCTGTTTACAAACGTACCTGGNGACCGGCTCGGACGTGCTGGGCCTGAAGGACTCTGTGCATCTGAAAGGCTGGTGTCATCTCTTTATCAGACTCGTCGTCGAAGGTAAAGAGCTGTTTACAAACGTACCTGGATTTAGCAGAAGTCGGATGGAAAGTGTCATTTCTGGTTACCCTCAAGATAAATAACTTCCTCCTTTAACCTCTCCTTCTTAAATTTCTCCATCTCCATTTCTAAGCTGGTAACTATTTTTAAGTCATAGAGCCCTCAGACTAAATATGTTAACATCCAGTATTTATGTCTGTTGTGTTGTAATTTAACTGTGCTGACGTGTTAAATTGAAAGAAAGTGAAATCATGTCAATCAAGTGTAACGGTGTTAATTTAGTTGATTTATTTTAAATAAATGGTAGTGTCTTTGACATATCAAACTAAGTTAACGTCTCTGTCACTTAATGGCTTTATTTATTTATCCATCATAAAGATCACAGAAATATTGGGTAAACTGAAAAAGAAAGAATCCGTGAAATTACTATTCAATCTGAATGAGTAAATTAATTAAGGTAAAGATGTCAGTATTAATATTGACCTCCTCCTAATCCTTTACAATACCAACAGAGACTGGAAATTATTCATTACAAATGAATTGACTTGTCTCCTCATATGCATGAACCAGGTATGTACCAGGTTTGTACATGGTACTTCTCTGTGCGTTTTGAGCTTTATTATGAAGTACAACCAAAGTGGATATATTACTTTGTCAGGTTTTGGAACAAAAGTGAGAGAACTCAAAAGGAGAATAGGAAGGACGATGGCTCCAAACTTTTGTTTTTGGTTTACATAAATACGGTAAATAAATAAATAAATAAATAAAACAAAATTCAAAATCTTGTATGCTTAATTCGGTTTATGAAACCTCCCACACACACATTTTTATGTTCCACAGTGGCTGAAAATGTGCATATAATTTCAAATTATGAGTTTCACAAAATAAAAACAAAATAAAATCTTGTTTCTGAATACTGAATACTAAAAATACAAAAATGGAAGTTAAATATAAATTCCAAATGTGGCCACGCAGCTAATTTTGTCAACACAAGCTCATTTGCGCTCGGTCTGAGTTTAGAAGCTGCAGCAGCTAAACTTAACCTCACAGAAGAGGCGTGGGCCAAGGAAGGGATTAATTACAAAAAAAAAGTTTTTCTGTTTTAGTTTCTTAATTTCATCTGAGCTCAGAGAGCTTTCAGTAAAGAACACAAATCATGAGTAAATATTACATTATTTCATCATTCAATTTGAAGAAAATGATGAGAAATAAGAAAGTGGTATATTAGAAACCTGAGCATTCTCATTTGTGACCCTCCTAAACAAGAAGTGTTTTTGCAGCTGTTTGTCGTTCTGATGGTTTAAGTTTATTAAACAGTGCAGACCATCAGAAATTCTCAGTTTGATGCTCACTCCTGCACCTGAACCTGTTTTCATCAACTTTTCTTCCAGGATTTCCCCCCAGGCTTCAGACAGTGAAGCATCTGATTTACTGGATTAGCAGTTTTCATTCCTCGTCCATGCAGACGAGCCTTTCGCTCTCACAATCCACGGTCGCACCTTTGACCCCCAACCTGGCTTAGATTAAGCTCCAAGAAAGGAAAGTCCCTCACAGAAAGGAGCAGAGGATTAGGACGAGGGAACAGAGCGGAGGCAGAGAGATGCAGAGAAGGTGGTGACGCAGGGCGGCGTAAGGAGGATTTGGCAGCGATGCAAAGCAGACAGCAGGGTATGGAACCTGACAACCAGATTGAAGCTGAACGTTTTATTTAAGCTCTTTGGCTGGACCTGGACGTGTCTATTTACAGAAAAAGAATGTTTAATCTAGACACCCTAATGCTCATTTAACTTCAGGTGAAGTCAGCTGGAGGATAACGTGAACACGTGAGGAGGAGCAACTTCTAAAGGCCCTTTGTGTTGAAATGATGGAGTCTTGTGCACAAAGTTCATCACAATTAAATTATTTTTAAAGGACAACATTTTAGTGACAAGGCTACACTTTCATTTTGATTGAGGAAAAATGTGATTCGTTTTGTTTTATTAAAATCACAGAGCAGTCTGAGTGAGCTCCATTTGGAATAATACTAATACTAATAATAAAATGACATCATAATAATAATAATAATAATAATAATAATAATAATAATAATAATAATAATAATAATAATAATAATAATAATAATAATAATAAGACAAATTATCTGGAGGAAGTCAAGCAAGCTGTTACTCAACAAATTCAGGAGCAGTTTTTTCACACAAATGTTTAAAAAATTTCACAAATTACATTATTCTTGTCACCAACTATTAACATCACAATCACTGAGATATTCAACAGCTAATGGAGGCCATGTTTGGTGTGTTGATTGTATACTTTTTAACATATTTTAAACGTACCTGTATAGCTGATTCTATGGGAAACAAAATGACCATAACACAAAACTGGAAAGTTTCGGATCATTTTTTAATAGAAAATACATTTTTGATTAAAGTGAAAAACATATACAGCAACAAAAAAAGATTTGTATAAACGCATTCATTAAACCTTTATTTACACATTTTAATCCCATTGAGTCTCGATGACTCATTTAAAAGAGGGACCTGATTTTAACAGAGTGATGACAACAGTGGACAACAAAGACAACAATAGACAATCGCAAAAGAGGCATACTGATTTATTTATTTTTTATTTATTTTAACAAATTAAAATAAGATGGCAAAAAAAGTAGCAACAAAAATATCCATCAAGATTCATTCATTCATTCATTCAACCTTTATTTAGTCAGGTAAATCTTTTGAACCTCATTATCATTATCAAGATTAAAAGCCACTTGGCCTGGGTCTTCCTCTGGGTCTCCTCCCGGTGGGACATGCCCGGAACACCTCACCAGGGAGGCGTCCAGGAGGCATCCTAACCAGATGCCCGAGCCACCTCAACTGGCTCCTCTCGATGTGGAGAAGCAGCGGCTCTACTCCGAGTCCCTCCCGGATGACTGAGCTTCTCACCCTATCTCTAAGGGAGAGTCCAGCCACCCTGCGGAGAAAACTCATTTCAGCCGCTTGTATCCGAGATCTTGTTCTTTCGGTCATAACCCAAAGCTCATGACCATAGATGAGGGTGGGAACGTAGATCGATCGGTAAATTGAGAGCTTTGCCTTTTGACTCAGCTCTCTCTTCACCACGACAGACCGGTACAGCGCCCGCTTCACTGCGGACGCTGCACCTATCCGCCTATCGATCTCACGCTCCAGTTTTCCCTCATTCGTGAACAAGATCCCGAGATACTTAAACTCCTCCACTTGGGGCAGGACCTCCTCCCCGACCCGGAGAGGGCATGCTACCCTTTTCCGGCTCAAGACCATGGCCTCGGATTTGGAGGAACTGATCCTCATCCCGGCCGCATCACACTCGGCTGCAAACCGCTCCAGTGAAAGTTGTAAATCACGATCTGATGAAGCCAATAGGACCACATCATCTGCAAAAAACAGAGAAGCGATTCTAAGGCCACCAAAACGGATCCTCTCAACACCTTGGCTGCGCCTAGAAATTCTGTCCATAAAAGTTATGAACAGAATCGGTGACAAAGGGCAACCTTGGCGGAGTCCAACTCTCACTGGAAACGAGCCTGACTTACTGCCGGCAATGCGGACCAAGCTCTGACACCGGTCGTACAGGGACCTAACAGCCCATATCAATGGGCCTGGTACCCCATACTCCCGGAGTACCCCCCACAGAACCCCCCGAGGGACGCGGTCGAATGCCTTTTCCAAGTCCACAAAGCACATGTAAACTGGTTGGGCAAACTCCCACGCACCCTCCAGGACCCTGCTGAGGGTGTAGAGCTGGTCTAGTGTTCCACGACCAGGACGAAAACCACACTGCTCCTCCTGAATCCGAGGTTCGACTATCCGACGGACCCTCCTCTCCAGAACCCCTGAATAGACCTTACCAGGGAGGCTTAAGAGTGTGATCCCCCTATAGTTGGAACACACCCTACGGTCCCCCTTTTTGAATAGGGGAACCACCACCCCAGTCTGCCAATCCAAGGGAACTGCCCCCGATGTCCACGCGATATTGCAGAGTCGCGTAAGCCAACACAACCCCACAACATCCAGAGCCCTAAGGAACTCAGGACGAATCTCATCCACCCCCGGAGCCTTGCCACCGCGGAGCTTTTTAACCACCTCGGCGACCTCAGCACCAGAGATTGGAGAGCCCGACCCAAAGTCCCCAGGCTCCGCTTCCTCAGTGGAAGACGTGCCAGTAGGATTGAGGAGGTCTTCGAAGTACTCCGCCCACCGACTCACAACATCCCGAGTTGAGGTCAACAGCACGCCATCCCCACCATAAATGGTGTTGGTCGCGTACCGCTTTCCCCCCTGAGACGCCGGATGGTGGACCAGAATCGCCTCGAAGCCGTACGGAAGTCATTCTCCATGGCCTCTCCGGACTCCTCCCACGCCCGAGTTTTTGCCTCAGCAACCACCTGAGCCGCATGCCTTAAGTAAACTCAACCTTAAGTAATTTTATTGCAACATGGATCTCTTAAGAGTGAAAGTGCTTTTCCTCAAAATGTCAGTTTGCAAACTATAATTTATTAAATATTTATTTACAGCTTGTTTAAAAAGGCCGACTTTTCATTTATGAATACTTTTTTTGTGTTTATTTTCCATTCAGACCTTGACTCAGATGAAGACACGATGGTCTGTTTTCACATTCGCAAGACGGCGTTCTCTATTCTTTATTACTTCATATGACAACAACACCAGTTTACATGTGTGCACTGAAAGATTAACTGAAGCATACAGTGTGTTGCTTTGCTTTATCCATTCTGCCTTTTTCAGTGGAGTTTGTTTCCCTCTTCAGGATAAAGGAGGGACAACTTTGCATAGAAAACTGATAGTCAGAGATATAAATAAAAGCCTTTATATCCTGATGCATGCTCAATAATCCAGGTAGAAAAATCTAAAAAAAAAAAAAGTTAAGTCTGGTCCTCTGGACATTCACAAAACAAAACAAACAAACAAAAATTGTAGAAACACTTTGTCTTTCCTCCGAAAGACTTCTTCAGTCTGAGCCTTTTTGTTCTCAGGTTTCATTGTGTGACTTTTATTTTTATTTTATGCAGTCTGTTTGCCTTTTCAGAACATTTTATTTCAGCTGAAGTAGGAAGCATTCTGTAAAGCAGAAAGTCATGTGTCTGAACCAGAGGGATGTGGTCTGCACAGGCTGCAGTGACGTTCTAATCCACCGGGTGTCGCTGTGGGTCGCACTGTCAGGTAAACAGAAAATAAGTGACGGAGCAAAATAAATATTTAGGTATTCAGTTGATGTCCAAAGGTCATTATGTATAATGTTACTAAATTTAGACACAAACTAGTTTAAAAATGTCAGAGATGTTGAGGACATTTGAGAATGTTTTTAAAAACAAAGTCAACTGATCAGTCTGACTTTTAGTTTTATTACAAAATTTTGCAAGCCTTATATTGTTGTTTTTATTTTACTTTCAGCTTGACTATCAATTCAATTGTACTTAATTTTTATTTACTAAATGTATATTTGCAGGGGACCAAAATGAAACTTATTTATTTTAATTTTCATTGACTTATTTTGCTACTCTTATAAAAGCTTGTTTTTTTTATCTTTAGTTTTTAGAATAGCCTTCATGTTTTTAAGGTTTATATATCTTATGTTTTAACTCTGATGTTTTCTCATTAGATAGTATTTTCTTAAAATTTCAGTCCCTTAATTTTGCAGTCACTACTGTTTATTCTTTTATGTTATTACTTTTTCAAATAATGTCGTTTTTGTTTATTTGTGGCTTTATTTTATCTTTTTTATCAGGCGTATCGTGTTACATTTTGTAAGCACTTTATAATCAAGTTTGATTTGACATTTTCTGATCCTCATTGATAGAAAATATTAATATTTTATTTAATTCATTCATCCAACCTTTATTTATACAGGTTAGTCTCACTGAGTCACGAGGACTCATCCATCCATCCATCCATTTTCGTCCGCTTATCCGGGGTCGGGTCGCGGGGGTAGCAGCCTAAGTAGGGAGGCCCAGACTTCCCTCTCCCCAGCCACTTGGAGCAGCTCCTCTGGGGGAATCCCAAGGCGTTCCCAGGCCAGCCGAGAAACATAGTCCCTCCAGCGTGTCCTGGGTCTTCCTCTGGGTCTCCTCCCGGTGGGACATGCCCGGAACACCTCACCAGGGAGGCGTCCAGGAGGCATCCTAACCAGATGCCCGAGCCACCTCAACTGGCTCCTCTCGATGTGGAGAAGCAGCGGCTCTACTCCGAGTCCCTCCCGGATGACTGAGCTTCTCACCCTATCTCTAAGGGAGAGTCCAGCCACCCTGCGGAGAAAACTCATTTCAGCCGCTTGTATCCGAGATCTCGTTCTTTCGGTCATAACCCAAAGCTCATGACCATAGATGAGGGTGGGAACGTAGATCGATCGGTAAATTGAGAGCTTTGCCTTTCGACTCAGCTCTCTCTTCACCACGACAGACCGGTACAGCGCCCGCTTCACTGCGGACGCTGCACCTATCCGCCTATCGATCTCACGCTCCAGTTTTCCCTCATTCGTGAACAAGATCCCGAGATACTTAAACTCCTCCACTTGGGGCAGGACCTCCTCCCCGACCCGGAGAGGGCATGCTACCCTTTTCCGGCTCAAGACCATGGCCTCGGATTTGGAGGAACTGATCCTCATCCCGGCCGCATCACACTCGGCTGCAAACCGCTCCAGTGAAAGTTGTAAATCACGAACTGATGAAGCCAATAGGACCACATCATCTGCAAAAAACAGAGAAGCGATTCTAAGGCCACCAAAACGGATCCTCTCAACACCTTGGCTGCGCCTAGAAATTCTGTCCATAAAAGTTATGAACAGAATCGGTGACAAAGGGCAACCTTGGCGGAGTCCAACTCTCACCGGAAACGAGCCTGACTTACTGCCGGCAATGCGGACCAAGCTCTGACACCGGTCGTACAGGGACCTAACAGCCCATATCAATGGGCCTGGTACCCCATACTCCCGGAGTACCCCCCACAGAACCCCCCGAGGGACGCGGTCGAATGCCTTTTCCAAGTCCACAAAGCACATGTAAACTGGTTGGGCAAACTCCCACGCACCCTCCAGGACCCTGTTGAGGGTGTAGAGCTGGTCCAGTGTTCCACGACCAGGACGAAAACCACACTGCTCCTCCTGAATCCGAGGTTCGACTATCCGACGGACCCTCCTCTCCAGAACCCCTGAATAGACCTTACCAGGGAGGCTTAAGAGTGTGATCCCCCTATAGTTGGAACACACCCTACGGTCCCCCTTTTTGAATAGGGGAACCACCACCCCAGTCTGCCAATCCAAGGGAACTGCCCCCGATGTCCACGCGATATTGCAGAGTCGCGTAAGCCAACACAACCCCACAACATCCAGAGCCCTAAGGAACTCAGGACGAATCTCATCCACCCCCGGAGCCTTGCCACCGCGGAGCTTTTTAACCACCTCGGCGACCTCAGCACCAGAGATTGGAGAGCCCGACCCAAAGTCCCCAGGCTCCGCTTCCTCAGTGGAAGACGTGCCAGTAGGATTGAGGAGGTCTTCGAAGTACTCCGCCCACCGACTCACAACATCCCGAGTTGAGGTCAACAGCACGCCATCCCCACCATAAATGGTGTTGGTCGCGTACCGCTTTCCCCCCTGAGACGCCGGATGGTGGACCAGAATCGCCTCGAAGCCGTACGGAAGTCATTCTCCATGGCCTCTCCGGACTCCTCCCACGCCCGAGTTTTTGCCTCAGCAACCACCTGAGCCGCATGCCTTAAGTAAACTCAACCTTAAGTAATTTTATTGCAACATGGATCTCTTAAGAGTGAAAGTGCTTTTCCTCAAAATGTCAGTTTGCAAACTATAATTTATTAAATATTTATTTACAGCTTGTTTAAAAAGGCCGACTTTTCATTTATGAATACTTTTTTTGTGTTTATTTTCCATTCAGACCTTGACTCAGATGAAGACACGATGGTCTGTTTTCACATTCGCAAGACGGCGTTCTCTATTCTTTATTACTTCATATGACAACAACACCAGTTTACATGTGTGCACTGAAAGATTAACTGAAGCATACAGTGTGTTGCTTTGCTTTATCCATTCTGCCTTTTTCAGTGGAGTTTGTTTCCCTCTTCAGGATAAAGGAGGGACAACTTTGCATAGAAAACTGATAGTCAGAGATATAAATAAAAGCCTTTATATCCTGATGCATGCTCAATAATCCAGGTAGAAAAATCTAAAAAAAGAAAAAAGTTAAGTCTGGTCCTCTGGACATTCACAAAACAAAACAAACAAACAAAAATTGTAGAAACACTTTGTCTTTCCTCCGAAAGACTTCTTCAGTCTGAGCCTTTTTGTTGTCAGGTTTCATTGTGTGACTTTGATTTTTATTTTATGCAGTCTGTTTGCCTTTTCAGAACATTTTATTTCAGCTGAAGTAGGAAGCATTCTGTAAAGCAGAAAGTCATGTGTCTGAACCAGAGGGATGTGGTCTGCACAGGCTGCAGTGACGTTCTAATCCACCGGGTGTCGCTGTGGGTCGCACTGTCAGGTAAACAGAAAATAAGTGACGGAGCAAAATAAATATTTAGGTATTCAGTTGATGTCCAAAGGTCATTATGTATAATGTTACTAAATTTAGACACAAACTAGTTTAAAAATGTCAGAGATGTTGAGGACATTTGAGAATGTTTTTAAAAACAAAGTCAACTGATCAGTCTGACTTTTAGTTTTATTACAAACTTTTGCAAGCCTTATATTGTTGTTTTTATTTTACTTTCAGCTTGACTTTCAATTCAAATGTACTTAATTTTTATTTACTAAATGTATATTTGCAGGGGACCAAAATGAAACTTATTTATTTTAATTTTCATTGACTTATTTTGCTACTCTTATAAAAGCTTGTTTTTTTTATCTTTAGTTTTTAGAATAGCCTTCATGTTTTTAAGGTTTATATATCTTATGTTTTAACTCTGATGTTTTCTCATTAGATAGTATTTTCTTAAAATTTCAGTCCCTTAATTTTGCAGTCACTACTGTTTATTCTTTTATGTTAATACTTTTTCAAATAATGTCATTTTTGTTTATTTGTGGCTCTATTTTATCTTTTTTATCAGGCGTATCGTGTTACATTTTGTAAGCACTTTATAATCAAGTTTGATTTGACATTTTCTGATCCTCATTGATAGAAAATATTAATATTTTATTTAATTCATTCATCCAACCTTTATTTATACAGGTTAGTCTCACTGAGTCACGAGGACTCATCCATCCATCCATCCATTTTCTTCCGCTTATCCGGGGTCGGGTCGCGGGGGTAGCAGCCTAAGTAGGGAGGCCCAGACTTCCCTCTCCCCAGCCACTTGGAGCAGCTCCTCTGGGGGAATCCCAAGGCGTTCCCAGGCCAGCCGAGAAACATAGTCCCTCCAGCGTATCCTGGGTCTTCCTCTGGGTCTCCTCCCGGTGGGACATGCCCGGAACACCTCACCAGGGAGGCGTCCAGGAGGCATCCTAACCAGATGCCCGAGCCACCTCAACTGGCTCCTCTCGATGTGGAGAAGCAGCGGCTCTACTCCGAGTCCCTCCCGGATGACTGAGCTTCTCACCCTATCTCTAAGGGAGAGTCCAGCCACCCTGCGGAGAAAACTCATTTCAGCCGCTTGTATCCGAGATCTCGTTCTTTCGGTCACAACCCAAAGCTCATGACCATAGATGAGGGTGGGAACGTAGATCGATCGGTAAATTGAGAGCTTTGCCTTTTGACTCAGCTCTCTCTTCACCACGACAGACCGGTACAGCGCCCGCTTCACTGCGGACGCTGCACCTATCCGCCTATCGATCTCACGCTCCAGTTTTCCCTCATTCGTGAACAAGACCCCGAGATACTTAAACTCCTCCACTTGGGGCAGGACCTCCTCCCCGACCCGGAGAGGGCATGCTACCCTTTTCCGGCTCAAGACCATGGCCTCGGATTTGGAGGAACTGATCCTCATCCCGGCCGCATCACACTCGGCTGCAAACCGCTCCAGCGAAAGCTGTAGATCACGATCTGATGAAGCCAATAGGACCACATCATCTGCAAAAAACAGAGAAGCGATTCTAAGGCCACCAAAACGGATCCTCTCAACACCTTGGCTGCGCCTAGAAATTCTGTCCATAAAAGTTATGAACAGAATCGGTGACAAAGGGCAACCTTGGCGGAGTCCAACTCTCACTGGAAACGAGCCTGACTTACTGCCGGCAATGCGGACCAAGCTCTGACACCGGTCGTACAGGGACCTAACAGCCCATATCAATGGGCCTGGTACCCCATACTCCCGGAGTACCCCCCACAGAACCCCCCGAGGGACGCGGTCGAATGCCTTTTCCAAGTCCACAAAGCACATGTAAACTGGTTGGGCAAACTCCCACGCGCCCTCCAGGACCCTGCTGAGGGTGTAGAGCTGGTCCAGTGTTCCACGACCAGCACGAAAACCACACTGCTCCTCCTGAATCCGAGGTTCGACTATCCGACGGACCCTCCTCTCCAGAACCCCTGAATAGACCTTACCAGGGAGGCTTAAGAGTGTGATCCCCCTATAGTTGGAACACACCCTACGGTCCCCCTTTTTGAATAGGGGAACCACCACCCCAGTCTGCCAATCCAAGGGAACTGCCCCCGATGTCCACGCGATATTGCAGAGTCGCGTAAGCCAACACAACCCCACAACATCCAGAGCCCTAAGGAACTCAGGGCGAATCTCATCCACCCCCGGAGCCCTGCCACCGCGGAGCTTTTTAACCACCTCGGTGACCTCAGCACCAGAGATTGGAGAGCCCGACCCAAAGTCCCCAGGCTCCGCTTCCTCAGTGGAAGACGTGCCAGTAGGATTGAGGAGGTCTTCGAAGTACTCCGCCCACCGACTCACAACATCCCGAGTTGAGGTCAACAAGGTTCAACACGCACTGAGAATATGCGTAATCCTTGAGAGCGCATACCGTAACTGCACTGATGACGTGACATGTAGGAGGCGATATAAGAAGATAGCAGACCAAGGAGTGATTTATAGATGAAGATGAACCATTGTGTGTCTACGTGTAGATAATGACCAGCTGACCAATGAGTACAGGGTGCAGTGATGAGTATGGTAGTTACAACCAGATGTGAATCTTAGCACACCATGGTAGACAGCATCCAACAGCTGCAAGCAACTGGCAGGGCATTCATGTATGTAAATAATGTCACCATAGTTAATAGTTGAAGCTACAAGGTGTTTCCTGGCATTCAGAGTTAAACAAGTTCTATTTCTGAAAAAGAATCTCCATTTTATTTCAGTTTCTTTATCAAGTTTTCACCGGGAGGAGAGGGAAGACCCAGGACACGCTGGAGGGACCATTTTTCTCAGTTGGCTTGGGAACGCCTTGGGATTCCCCCGGAGGACAGCGGAGAGGGAAGTCTGGGCCTCCCTACTTAAGCTGCAACCCCCGCGACCCGACTCTGGATAAGTGGAAGACAATTGATGGATGGATATCAAGTTTTCAACATGTGGCTTATGTTATTACTTGTTATTACTGTTTTTCTCTTGCATTTGTTGTTGGATGTAACTGGGACCCTGTGTACATAATCTCGTTTTCATCACATGTAGCACATGCGGTGCAAATGACAATAAAGACTCTCTGACTCTGACTCTGAAAAGAGATGTGCATCAATTAAAAGTCCAAAGTATTTGTAAGAATAAACTCAATAGGAACACCATGTATGGACGAGATAGGAGGAATAACTGCTGTCACCAACTTCCTGTTTGAAAACAACATCCCTTTGTCAGCATTTAGTTTGAGACTGAACAAATCTGACTTGATGATGTCAAATGCAGACTATAGACACTGGAGAACCGTGGCAACTGTTTTAACTCGACAGTAAACAACTGTATCGTCAGCACAGAGATGCAAGGAATCGTCAGGAATGTTTTGACCTACATTATTTACATGGTAAAAAGTGTGGGTCCTAAAACTGAGCCTTGTGGCACACCATTAGTGACAGATAAATAGTTTGATGAAGTATCATTGTGTTGAACACAACACAAGTCCTAACCACAGAAAGTTTTATAGTAAATTAAAGACACCACTGCCAGGAAGTGTCCACGTTTCCATGGGTCAGTTGTTCAGAATTTTTTTTTTTATGTTGGTGTTAAATTTCAGACAACTTCATGAACGAGAGGATCCAAATGTCCTGATGCTGCTCAATAGTCCAGATAGATAAATCTAACAAGGTTGGGTCAGGTCCTCTGGACAGATTCTTCTTTGTTGAAAGGTTTCCATCTTTTATGCAAAAGATTTCTTCAGTCTGAGGAGCTGCAACGAACTCAGGGAGGATCCAAAGATCCTGAGCAGGACAAACATTCCCATGGTGCATCCTGGTGTCCCAAACCTGTAACAATCATGAGCGTGAAGTTCTTTCACAGTGACGACTATTAGTGGAGCGGACAAGTTCCTGTTCTTTGAGGAACTCTTTCTGCCCCAGTGGACCAGCCACCAGTGTTCTGTCATTAATTTGAGCTGCAGTAAGTCGGAATTAGCTTTCAGATCATCCCTGTTCACGCTTCACTGGTTTTGCCACATTTGGCAGAACCTCCTGTTGGCTGAAAGCATTTTTGGGAGAACTGCAGCTGTGGAAATACCATGTTATACCCAGACAGAGGTGCTCACATCT
This sequence comes from Garcialebias charrua, assembly GCA_038048925.1. NCBI lineage: Eukaryota > Metazoa > Chordata > Actinopteri > Cyprinodontiformes > Rivulidae > Garcialebias > Garcialebias charrua. The sequence continues at coordinate 24,374 of JBBPBX010000547.1, forward strand.
TCAAACGGACACTTTGTTTTCTCTTCCAGACATCAGAATTAAAGACTTGTTTTGTTTGACACAAAAAACTGAAAGTTATGCACTATAACTCATTCCCTGAAGGAAGGGAACGAGGTGCAACACAATTGCTATGGGAATTAGCGCCCCGCGCGGTTACCTGAAGGAATACACTCATGCCTTTATGGCTGGGGCGTCAGCGTCGCGCCAGAGGCCCCGCCCTCTGGACATATAAGCGGCTGACGCCCGTCCATCTTTCTCTCAAATGCACTTCACCGAGCTTTCAGCATTGAAAGGGCCAAATGTGTTGCACCTTGTTCCCTTCCTTCAGGGAACATGAGTTATGCTTCATAACTTTCAGTTCCCTTTCAGTTAGGTTCTCTCTGTGCAACACAATTGCTATGGGAACGTAATTCATTCACACCCTTGAAATGCTCAGCAAAATGCATGTGAGAACATCTGCCTTAATATGGCAGGCATTCTCCAGCCGCTCTCCACAAGGTATGTAGAGAGCACATCCTGAGAAGAAAAATGCCACATGTAGAAACATTGTCTTGACGTTACCACTGGACACATAGATAAAAAACACCAGCTAGTGACAGTGTTAGCGTCTTCTGCTAGTGTGATTACTCATCATCTCCTTTTTTCCTGGAAATCTTGAGAAGCAGGAGGAAAAGAACAAGGGACCCATTACGCCACTGGTAACCTAACCAGATGGCAATGTGGAGGTAAAAAACCCAGTTCATGCACATGGTAACCTTCCTGGTCCCCAGGAGAAAAAAATTATGTATAAGGGGCAGACACGAGTCCCTCATCTGCTTCATGAACAGACAACTAGGACTGTCAAAGAGGCCCATCCTGATGTTGGAGAACTGTCAGAGGAGACACTGAAGTAACTCCCAAATAAACATAAACACCAAGGGTCTCCCTTGTGTATGTTGTTGTTGCTGTTGGAGCAAAGACGATCAGGCCTTAGACCCTCTGCCAGTCCCCTTCAGTGGGCAGGCTGAAGGTTTACACAGCTCCGAACGTGGGTGTCAAAGCTGCCCACGTGCCTGAGTCAGCAGGTCTCTGTAAGAATGCAACTGTCATGGTATCCCTGAACTTTGAGAAGTAAAAGTCACATTGTGAACTGGCTCCGCATGGGAACAAGTCCACCGAGGTGCTTTTAACCCGTGACCAGACCTGATCCACGAGTCGTGGGTTCAGTCTTCATTCTTATTCCAAAAAAGAGGCCCTCTTAAGAGGGCATTCGCTCCGTAACTCAGTTCACTCGGAACATGAGTTGCCCTGAGCGACAACAATCCTGGGGCGTACCCTGTGAGCATCCTCTGTGTCAGGCTGAAGAGGGCTCAATGAAGGACACTGTCGTTTTGTTATCTGATTACACCAGGGTGTGCTGCCCCGCAATCAGACCTTTACCAAAGAAGTATCTTGCTGACAGGAATACGGCCAACAACTCCAGGAAGTTGATGCACAATCTACTTCCTGATTTTTCCAGAGGCCTCGGGCATTCTGATTTCTGCAGACTGCCTCCTCATCCTGTTTCCAAGGTGTCCGTCGTGATGAACACACGGGATGACACCTTACCTTACGGGACGCCTTCCATGAACCTGGACAGGTCCCCTCAAGGTTCCGGGGCCCTCAGGCACTTTGCCAGACGGGGGCAGGTTGTTTTTATTGGTTTAGCCATGCATGCCGGACCCGCATTCTCACCAATGCATGTGGCACACTGGGTGTAGCTTTCGCCAAGAGGCCTAAAGAGGCGTTGGCACGCTTACAGGGGAATCCGTTGATTCAGTTTAATCTTTTGCCAGGCGACGGCGAATCGAGGAAGCACGTTCCTCTGAGAGCCATGCCTTGTACCGGATGGTGTAGACCTGCACTTCCACAAACACGGTAATCCGTGATGGGGTCAGGTCACTCCTTTTGTGGGTTTATGAAAAAATCGGAGAGGCTCCAGGTGATAGATCACCCAGGAGTGTGACTGGGCCTGCTCCCGGCCAAAAAATCAGGAGGTAATCCAGGTAGTTCATAATCCTGGATCTTTGATTCCTAAGAGGGGTCAGGGCTGCATCCAGACAATTAGTAAATGTATGAGGAGCAGTCTTCAAACCGAAGGGTAAGACTTTGTATTTATAAGCTTTCCCTTTGAAGGCAAAACTGGAAGAATTTCCTGTGCCTCCTCCAGACGCCCACATGGAAGCAGGTGTCTCTCGAATCTGCTGTACATGCGCAGTCTCCAGGTCTCATGGACCGGGGGACCTGCCGTAGTGTCAACATTTTGAAATTGAAAAATCCTTGTTTTCTTGCCCAGAGTCCTGAGATCCAGGGCCAGTCTCAGGTATTCATCTTTTTTTGGGCACCAGGAAGAACTTGAGCCCGCAACGCATCCCCTGGGAGGGATGTCTAGCGGCTGCTTGCTTCATTTGGGCGGAAGGGGTGGCCTTCAACCCCTCCCGCGTACTCTGGAGCAGGCTGGTCCGCCCAGCAGAAGACATTGCGAGATTTGATTGTCTCAGGCAAAACTCGTGTGTCCCACTGCGGTTGTAGTTTGACCTAGTAGGTTGTGTTTCACCAAGTGGTGAGTTAAGAACCAGGGCAGTCTGTGCTCTGGAACTTTCATTCTTGTATATGCATGAAACAGTGTTTTTTTTCATTACACACACAGTAGAGGAGTTATTGTTTAGTGCGCACACACATACCACCAGCTCCTTGTAGCATTTTACAAGTGAAGTCTGGGCTCAAAATGTCAGGTTCCCGTACTGCGTGAGCGGGCAAACCTGAGGCCCTGTTCCCATTTTGGGACCAGGACACATTCAGTAGTCTGAGATTTTATTATCGTGTGTGGATGACAATTACAGTAGATGAGTTATTGTTTAGGGCACGCACACGCACCACCAGCTCCTTGTAGCATTTTACAAGTGAAGTCTGGGCTCAAAAGGCTAGCCAGATAGCAGCTGGGTTACTCCATTTCCACTCTCCTTTCTCCGGGGTCATCCGCGAGAAAAGCTTTGAGTGTCCTTGCGTGTAGCCTCCCAGAACAGAGCGGACAGGCCTCGTGGGTGTTCGCTGCTGAAAAGGGGGTAGCCAGATCCGCTGAAGCAGGTTCGGGAGCCGGAGCTCACGGCCTGTCAGAGTTCCTCGTCCGATGACGTCCTCTCGCCGAGCTGCTCAGGGCTGTTGGCCTGTTAGCTTCGTTAGCTTAGCAGGTAGCATGCCTCGCAGTTAGCGTTCGCTAACCGAGCAGTAGAAAAACAGGAGAAAAAAGGCACGGGAGCTGGGGCTCGCTGGCCTGCTGGTCTTCTTTGACTTTTGGGTTTTGCACTACCTTCTCGGGACCCGTGGCTGAGAAGAGATAAGCCCGTTAGCCGTGCTAACTTCGCCCGGAGACGTCTCCTTCCTCGTGTCGCTTTCGCCGGCTAGCCTGCTAGTTGTTAGCAGGGTAGCGGTGTCGCGCAGTCAGCGCCCTCGAGCGAAGCGGTCTGTGGAGAGAGGAGAAGAAAACTTCGGAGTGAAGGAAAAATGTGCCGGACCAGCTTTCGCCAGCCCAGCAGTCCGCAGTAGAAGATTCTCTGTATGCTCTGTGTAGGGAGCGAGCTCACCTCTGGTCGAGCGATGAAGATACAGAGAAGATCCGAGAAGAGTGTTTCAGGTATTTGCGAGGTGAAGTGCTAAAAGAGAAAGATGGACGCTTATATGTCCAGAGGGCGGGGCCGCTGGTGCGATGCTGATGCCCCAGCCGTAAAGGCGTGAGTGTATTCCTTCAGGTAACCGCGCGGGGGCGCTAATTCCCATAGCAATTGTGTTGCACCGAGAGAACCTAACTGAAAGGGAACTTATTTCGGTCAGTCTAAATCTGAAGGAAGATTTTTTTGTTTTTTTGTTTTTATTGACAGGGCATAAATGAAATGGTCCAAATTTTAATTACCGGTAGATAAATCAGTTGTTACAAAGTAACTATTCTGTGTTTTAAACCTCCTGTGTTCATTGAATAACACGGGCAGTTACTTAAAGGGGACCTCAGATGTATTTTTTAAATTTTTATGGTATTTCTGTGGGATATCCAGACCCTATTCCTTCAATTTAATGCACAAAATAATTATTAGATAATCAATTATACCCTTTTTAATTCTGCCATTTTTAACTTTCGTTTTGAACGACCGGTTTCTTGAAGTCCACGCCCTTCAACGATCTGTTCACGCCCTCTGTAACAGCCAGTATCTGTAATGTGTTGTTGTTTTAAAATTAGCTCTTTTTTTATTACTCATTTGACTTACTGTTAGTGTTAGCTTAAGATAACTTACCGAAACCCGTCTGAGCGCGCCGCAGTTTGCTGCTCCTTTTAGCATTAGACCACCCGAATCCGAAGCTAATGTTAGCTTGTTCCTCTTCCGGTTTTCGCCAGCTCCGCTCGTTGCACGCGATGAGATTTTGGGAGTTATCGCTGTTCCAGTGAAGACAACACAAAGTTCACCAAGTGTCTCCCGTAAATTAATCTGTAAGGAGAAGGTCCTCTTGCTGCGAGCCTGCTGCGAGGCTGCTGCAAGGCTGTACAGTTGAAGCTCCGCTCCATCGCGCCGGAAGAGGGTCCCGTCGAACCCGGTCCTTACGCCGGCGGTCCGCTCGTTTAATTTTTACCGGCTGCGCGTTGGCAGCGATCGCAAATACACTAAAAATTGAACTAAAACATAAAAATAACAATTATACTTTATTTATAAAGCCATTTAAAAAAACACAGCTGCAACAAAGTGCTGTACACATGAAATTAAGAACATATAAACAAAAGATGAGATGAAATCATGAAAAACAACAGTCATGTGTTTAATACAGAAGTGGGTTGAGCCTAACCAGGGGTTGCTAGGTGAGGGGCTGGACTCAGGTTTGATCTGATTGGCTGCGGCTTGGCTGCGGCTTGTGACGTCAATAAATGCAGGAAGTGTGAATCCTGGTGTATTTATCAAAAATAAATAAATCTACTTAGAGTAAATAAACCACTGGGTGCATTTTTTTGGCACAAGGACTGTTTTTTTATGAAGTAAATACCCAAAGTTTAGTAAAAAAAACATTAAAAAGTGAATTTTGCATGTGTGGTCCCCTTTAAACACGTTTGTGCATTCAGACACACAAGTAGATGTTTACACTTTTTCCAGAAGAAATGTAAGAATCACTCCAGCAAATAAAAAAACTCAAACACAGTTAAATTTTACCAATTTCTGAGTTTTTATTTGATTTTTCTTGCCAGTTGCAACTTTTGTCCCTTTCTTCTGTATATTAAAAAAAAAAAGTTCTCCCAGCATCTTAGGGCACCTTTAAACTTGTATTTGCATCCTTAACTTAAAATGACAGCAGTAATTTTACCCAAATAAAAGCATCCCTTTAAAATACTTTTATTGTGAAAGGAGATACAGGATAGGCTGAGTTGCTCGATGATGGTGAACTTCACTGGAAAACATGAATTTTCAGAGAGGGAGGAAAGTTCTCTTCTTCCTGACAGCAGATTGAATTTGTTTTGGAGGTGAGATGTCGACCAGCGGGACCCCCCCTGACCGGATGTACTCCAAACTGATAGATGATGGATGCCAGGACGACTCCAGGACAGATGTGCAGCACAGTGGTAAGAAGTTGGACAGTTGTAAACCAGCCTCTTATTGTGAGTTAAACATGCTTTATCATATGTTTTTAATTTTGTTTTGTTTTTCTGTAAAGCTCAGAAATAAATTAATGTACATCATGATGACATTTCACTGCTGCTCTACTCTAACTTTATTATTTAAATGATCTCAAATTATTATTTTTTTTTGTAAACATTGGTTGTTTAGGTTTCTTGATTTTGCAATCAAGTCAATTTAAAAAAAATAAAAAAAAATTTGAGCAAGTAAAATTTAATAGTGGATGGAAAAATGTCCAGTAATAACGAATGAAATAACTTGCTCTGAGTTGATATTTTTCCTTGTTGAATAAATATTTTAAATTAAGTTCAGATGGTTTAACAGAAAAAAAAACAATAAACATTTAAAGTATAGATTTAAAGATAAGTTTAACAAACTTTATCCCATTGTTTTACAGTTTAAACCATTCTGTTTGAACATTACACACACACACACACACACACACACACACACACA
>JBBPBX010000547.1:54175-64246 GCA_038048925.1 Garcialebias charrua
TCTGTTGTACGTGAGGCTCACAGCCATTGGCTGAGCTGAGCTCACTACCATAGTTCTCTGCTCTGTGATTGGTTTCTTAAGAAGCTCCTTTATGATTGGCTGCTCGGGATGCAGCCGGGCAACAGACGGTGTGGTAGAGCATTTTCGCTAACGACGACAGACTCAAAATGAAAAGGAAACAAGCTACACTTTTTGAATGTTTTTATAAACCAGCTGAACCCGAAGCTACAGAGACAACATTAGAAGAACCTACCAGTTCGACGGCCGAAACCAGCCATAATGAGGTTGATATCTGCATTTCCCCAGGTAAGTGTCGGCTAGTACAAGTTAGCTGAAGCTAGCTCAAGCAGCAAGTAACTGCATGTTTTTATCGACCTTTTCTGATGCCAAACTCCAAAATGCGCATCAAGAAACCTTGATGGAAACACGGTTACTGTCCAGAATTTTACAGTAACATTTCATATAAATAAATATGTGAATATAAAAATGATTTGTTTGTGACAAAGTCTGTCACTCCAATAATCAACAAAATGCTATGCTTTTTACTCTGTTTTAAAACTCCTTGTTTCATTTTTAGATCCAAATTGGCCAGCCTTGTGGAGTGAAAGTCAGGCTCGGGAATTTAAAAACAGACATCCCTGGTTGGAATGGAGGAACAAAAAATTAGGTAAATATAAAAAAATATGGGAACCAATTTGTATATAAGGTTTAATTGATATATTTCCAACATTAACATATTATGACTTGATAATTTTAAAATAGTCTGATAATCATATCTTTCAAAAGTTTAGTACAGTATATTACATGAGAAATTATATATACAGTATATATGTGTGTGTGTGTGTGATCATTTCATTTTCACGTTTTAGTTGGTCATAATGCAAAAGTGTATGCAAGTAATAATGAAAGGTAATAATGAATGTAATTGTCGACACATGCTTACAGTCTAGTGAATCAGTAGATTCTAGTATTATTACTGGTATCAGGAAATATTAAAAAATATACAATTATGACAATTTTTATTTACTTCCTGCAGGATGTGCTGTTTGCAGTACCATAACGTCAACTGGTGTCCTGACTGAAAAGAGGGTCTCCATATCGGAGGAGTGGGCCTCCTTCAAGATCCAGTCATCAGGCTCAGGTTTGTTGTGCATTTATTAAAATGTAAGCATCACAGACATTTTGCAATGTTAAATATGCTTAAAATTCAAAATAAATTGTCAATTACATTGCACTACATTGCATTTTTGTCTCTAAATGTCCTGATTCATCTCAGTAATCTAGGTAGAAAAAGGAAAAATTAAGTACCGGTAGGTCCTCCGGACAGGTTTTTGTCTCTAAGCACAGTATACCCACTACAAAAATGTAGACTACACCACTGTTACAAACTCATGGAAATTATTAGGGTTGAAACTATTTTCTCAGTTTTAAAGGTGACAAAATTACTGTCTTACATGTACTACAGAGACTATCTCCCACAGCATACCTGCAGAGTCTGCAGGAGTGGTTGTAAACACTGCTCTCATAACACTGCTTTCATGATGTGACCATTTGTGTCCTTGTGTTCAGCATGTGTCCCTGATTCCATCACACAAATGATTGAAAAAGAAAGGAACATCTAAAGAGATAATTTTGCCAAAGCATAGCATGCTGACGGCAACTTGGTAGAACAGATTTTCTTTGCTTGGCAAAATAGTTTTCAACTCAACAAGAAGTCCCAGGTTTATCTAATTGATAATCTAATGGCCAAAAGCATTATGTTTGTCAGTTTCTTCTTCTTTCTGCTTTTTCCTCTTCAGGGGTTGCCACAGCAAGTCATCCTCCTCCATCTCACTCTGACCTGTGCATCCTGTGTCTTCACTCCAACTACCTCCATGTCCTCTCTAACTGCATCCATGTATCTTCTCGTTGACATTCTTCTTTGTCTTTTTCCTGGCAGCTGCATTTCTAACATCCTTCTACCAATATACCCAGTGTCCCTCCTCTGGACATGTCCAAGCCATCTCAGTCTGGCCTCTTTAACTTTATCTCATAGTTGGTCTAGAATTGTGCCACTCAGGGTGGCTGCAAGTTGGAGTAGCTGTTACTATCATTCTGGGATACTGATTTAGAAAACTTTATTTCTATTTTGTGTGTATGTAAACTGCTTTTTTATTTTATTTATTAATACTTCCTCTTGTATTGGATACTTGTGCAGTTGGAAGGATTTTTACTGAAACCTTTTTACTTTTGGACATGTGTTATTAAGCGCAACCATGACAACAAGGTGGTTTTTACAACTGGGAACAGCTGATTACCATCTCAAAGCTCAAATATTACCTAAAATACAGCCCCAAATCCCAAATGAGTTGTAAAGGAGGAACCATAGATGCCTCTGTTTACCTGGTAGAGATGCTTGAGTGGCTTACTGCTGAGATGCTTGGAGCTGGCAGGAAATGTGGCTCATGAAAACAAGAAGACCAGGATTATCCCTCAACACCTGCAGCTGGCTGCCTGCAATGATGAGGAGCTCAACGAGCTGCTGAGAGGAGTGGCCATCGCTCAAGTAGGAGTTCTGCTCAACATTCAAGTGGTCGTGCTAACAAGGAGAACCGAGAGGCCTAATGTGTCTGAATGGACGAATCGGCATCTGCAGCCAGTTTCTTCAGATTCGCTGCGGGACGGACTGCTGCGGGACGGACTACTGCGGGACGGACTGCTGCGGGACGGACTGCTGCGGGATGGACTGCTGCGGGACGGACTGCTGCGGGACGGACTGCTGCGGGACGGACTGCTGTGGGACGGACTGCTGCGGGACGGACTGCTGCGGGAGGGACTGCTGCGGGACGGACTGCTGCGGGATGGACTGCTGCGGGACGGACTGCTGCGGGACGGACTGCTGCGGGACGGACTGCTGTGGGACGGACTGCTGTGGGACGGACTGCTGCGAGACGGACTGCTGCGAGACGGACTGCTGCGGGACGGACTGCTGCGGGACGGACTGCTGCGGGACGGACTGCTGCGAGACGGACTGCTGTGGGACGGACTGCTGCGGGAGATCCTTCTTGTCCACAACCATCAGCATAACAACTTTTAATGAAACCAGGATGATGAGTCACAACATTTAATTTCCCTTTGGGATTAACAAATTATTTTTAATTGAATTAATTAAATCTATGCTGTACCTCTGATGATTTCATTCCTAATCTTGTCCATCCTTGTCACTCCTAAGGAGAACCTCAACATCTTCATTTCTGCCACTTCCGGTTATTTCTCCTGTCTTTTTGTCAATGCCCTTGTCCCCAGACCGTACCACAAAGCTGGTCTCACAACTGTCTTGTAAACTTTTCCTCTGACCTTTGCTGACACACTTTTGTCACAAACCACTCCTGAAACTTTTCTCCATCCACTCCATCCTGCCTGGACTCTCTTCTTCACCTCTTTACCACATTCCCCATTTTCCTGGACAGCGGACCCCAAGTACTTGAAATCCTGCACCTTTGTGACCTCTGCTCCTTTTAGCCTCACTGTTCCACTGGCCTCCCTCTCATTCACACACATACTCTGTCTTACTATAGCTGACTTTCATTCCTCCTCTTTTAAGTGCATACCTCCACCTCTCTAAGTTCTCTTCCACCTGTTTCCTGTTCTCACTCCATATCACAATGCCATCTGCAAACATCAAATTCCATGGGGTTTCCTGCCTGACCTCATCTGTTAGTCAGTCCATCACCAGCGCAAACAAGAAGGGACTGACTCAGAGCTGATCCTTGATGCAATCCCACCTCCATTACTTTTGTCCATTTACCTTAAAAAAAGAAAGTGGCAGAAATGTGTCCAGTGAGAAAAAATAGCATACTTACAAGTCTATGATTGTGTTTTCTTTCTCCATGAAAGCTTATGGTTGGTTAGAAATGTGTATCAGAGCAGGCAGTGGGTTTATGCTCTGTGTGATTTGGCATCCAGTCATTCATATGCCTCCTCGGAGTTTAGCAGTTTAACACGAGGCCTGTTAAAATGCTCCGGCAGCTGTCAATCTGGCTGCTACTCTGGCCGTGTTAAAACCAAGAAGGATAGACGAGAGGACTGTAGTCTCAGATACTTAATGTGTCTACTCACTCCCCCCCCCCCCACCTCCTGTACAGTATATTGTCAACAAGCCAGTTAGAATGTGTAGAATAGCAAAGCTCTAATGAGAAGCATGCTACATAGTGTGTATATCACTGTGAAGGCAGTGGAGCCTCCAGTTGGTCAAAGGGTTAAGAGTGGATAAATGAAGCAGACGGACTACAGTACACTTAGCATTCCTGTCAGGAAGGCTGGAGCACAGACATTGATAGGAGGCTTGGACTCTCAGCCTTCAGTGGAAGCTAGCAGCAGGTTCTCTAATAAAAAATTGGAGCCTATTGAGCCTTTCTAGGTCAAAAGCCAGGTGGATCAATCAAAGGCACACAGACCATTCCCCCTGACAAGTCCACAGGTGGTACAAACTAGGAGACATAGTGTAGAAGTCAAAATTGTGGCCCAAAGGACTCCCTACAAATTCCCTTTAATCCTTGGCCTGGTCAGGCTAACAGCAGTATATGTGCTTGAAGGGCATGCTGGACACTTTTTACACTGAGGGTGAGTTTCCTGCTGCTTCCCTTAGAGGCTCCACATGGAAAAAGTCTCTTTGTAGAGACACAGAGAGTTTTTCATATTTATATTCTCCCCACAGCTGAGAACTTACGGGTGATGTCACCAAATAACTTCTAAAAAGAAGTAAAATACTTAACTGTATCATACATACCTAAACCATTTAGGACATTTCAAACAGAATACTAGAGATGTGGTTTAGGTGCAACAATTTAAAGCTTTGGCAGTTCACTGCAGATATAGAATACTTTATTCTCTGTTACATGTTTTAATCAAGTTCAATTGCTTTGCTTCCAAGAACTCTTTCTAATGTCAGGCTCTGGACATTTATCAAGGCTTTGTGAATAATTTGCATTTGATCACCAGGCTGTGGTGCATGCGTCATTTCACAAGAAAAAAATGTAATCAAATAAAATACTGCCAGTAATGTAAGGCTAAAACTTTAGGATCAAGAAAATAGTAAATTCTTTGAAACATAAAAAAAAGAAACATTTGAAGTATAGCAGAACTTTGTACATTTTAGCTAACACTTCTGTTTCATCATTTTTATTCACAACAAAGGTTTTAAAACAGCTATTGACTAGATAGCCAGTCTTCAAACATCAAATGTAACTTGCAATCTTGAGATGTACCCTTACAAAAAGACAAAGAAAATGTATTTAAAGCTATTGACTAAAACATATCGCTCCACTTTACAATAATCAATAACTGTTTAAATGACTGTTTAGAACTAAAGCCAATGAATGTCATCAAGTTTAGATTGGATATAATGACCTCATCTAACAAATGTTAACACAATAAAGGGGAATAAAAAAAAAGGCAAAATGGTGGCACTTGTGAAGCACCTTTGCAAATGTCACTGAAAAGGCTGTTTTGCTTGAAATTTAGAGACGGTTGCCATTTTCCCCCTGACATTGAATTCATATCAATTTTCACTTTAACGTTAAACATAAAAGCAATCAAATCTTGTTACAGAAAAAAGTTAGCATGAATGATTAACAATGTTAAGCTTTTCATCCATTTTAAAGGCATTAATTAGTATAAAAAGATATGTGCAGAATTCAAGTTCAAGTATGTTTTATTGTCATTTCATCACATGTGGTACATGAGTTGGAACTAAATTGTGTACACAGGGTCCCAGGTACATCCAACAATAGCAAAAATATAAAGTGTAAAAAGAAACAGTAAATAAGTATTTAAGATACAGTATAAACTAAGAGATACACTAAACTCTAATAGTACAAAACAATACACTGAACAACAACAGCACAAACATGAGTCTGTTTGAGTAGATGAGTACAAATGAATACAGCAGCATGAAATGATCAGCAGCATGATATCAGCAGCTTGGATAATCAGTAGCACATATAGGGGCCAAGATGGTGTAGAAGCAGGGCAGTCGGCTCAGGACCAGAAGGTCTTTGGTTCGATCCCCGGTCACGGCATACCTCGTTGTGTCCTTGGGCAAGACACTTAACCCCAAGTAGCTCCCGGAAGGACTGGCAGCGCCTTGCAAGGCAGTCTACCGCTACCGGTGTATGAATGTTTGTATGAATGGGTGGATGGTTGGTACTGTGAAGCGCTTTGGGGCCCCTCAAAGGGGGCTGGAAAGCGCTATATAAGTAAGCTCCATTTACCATTTACCATATCACCAATCAAAGTGACATTACAGTGATCTTTTTTTTTTTCACAGTGATAATCCTGATTAGGGATTTATGAGCCTTAAAGCTTCAGGGTAGAAGCTACTCTGAAGAATAACATATTTTAAACATTATTTATTTACTTTTGTGAAACTCTATAAAGCTTTTAAGTCAAGGAGCAGGCAGTGTCTCAGGATGTCACATTTTGAAGAGACAAAGGGACATGGATAGACCTTGTAAATTCAATTCAATTCAAATTCAAAAGTACTTTATTAATCCCAAAGGGAAATTAAAGTTTGTTGTAACTAATTATCCTCATTTTATTAAGAGATGTTATAGATACTGATGACTGTGGGCAGGAAAAGGATCTTTTTAAAAGGTCACAGCAGAGCTGAAGAAAAATGGCAGCAGATAACGTCCAATCCATCCACCCAGACTCGACTGCTCTTGGTTCCCCCGGGCTGCAGGACTACCCAAATGCTGGGCTGAACTCCACCCATTATGATGGCCACTCTTCCCAGCAGCCTGTCGAGCTCTTCATCACTGCGGCCGGCCGGCTGCAGGTGTTGGGGTACAATCCTGATCCTTCTGCTGTCAGGAGACACGTTTCCTGCTAGTTCCAGGATCTCAGTGTTCAGGCACTTTGCACGGACGTCAGAGTGATGGGAAGGCATCCACAGTGCCTCCTTTTCAACTCATTTGAAATTTGAGGGTGTAGTTGTGATATTATTTGAGCAACAAAGAAGTTACCACTGATATTAAAAGCAGACATATCAGTCACACAAACAGGAAATAAAATATCAAAATAAACTATGAGTTTTAAATATTAAAATAAACTTGAATAACAAAGTAGTTATCATATTATTTTCTTTACGTTTCTGTTTGACAGCTCAGATCTATTTGTGAAATTTAGAAGTTGATGCAAAGTGATGTTTCAGCGCTTTTGTGATTTGGAAAGTGGGTTGAAGCAGCATGGCTATGTGGCCCTACAAATATAAACTTTTGGGGCATGCATACATAGATGGCAGCAGATACCGTCCAATCGGCTCTGTGGAATCATTGGTACGCAAGTCTCTTATAAGATTTTATTTTTTATTATATATATTTTTATTCTTTTTATTTTTTTGGGTATGCGTTGTGTGTGTTATGTTTTTTTGTGGACCAAGAGTCTGTCGAATAAAGTTGATGATAGAAAGTATTGAATATGCAGCAGGGATGATTTAATCACACAACTCTGAGTGTTGAGAGAAAGACCTTTGTTGTATGTGGAATTAATGTGAAAACGGGTGATACGAAGGGGGTGGAATCCCACAAACCTATTTTACAAACACCTTGTTAGGTAATTGAAAAGTATATGATTCGAGAAATTGATGCCAAAATACACGTATACAGAAATGGAACAGAGACCTGAAAGAAAAGGCGTTTGAATCATCACTCATAGTATGAGACACAACAGTGCTGATAAAGAATGATAAAAAATCAAGTTGTAAACAGTAAAGAGCCATTAATTGTATTATGTTTTCCTCCTCATATTTTTTTTCCTCAACCAAAGAGACAATCGCACTTCCTTCACTTTTTCACTGAGATGGAGAACAGGCAAAGAGGAGGAGTACAGAAACTCAGGAGGGGAGGGTTCCTCCTCGACAAATTATTTAGTACAGCTGTGACATTGGTTTATTTTCATATTTGGACGGCTCTACTGGACGGCTCAATGAAGCGAACGGATGATCAAGATCCAGTTCCTTCAAAGAGTATATTTATTCTCTAATTTTGATATGCAGTGTTACATTTCATATCAGTTTCAATTTTCCATAACAAACCTAAAAAATGTAATGTTAAAAATGTATTAATTTTAAAAGCTACAAGGTAGATAACTTGTCACATGGTGTACTGGAACTAGTTCAAATCATATTCCATGCTACACCTATTTACATAAAAGTAATCAGTGACAAATGATGGCAGTTCAGCTTCTTGAAGAAGTCCTATTTTGTAGAGGATTATTTTACCAGCCAGTCCTTCAAGTTAAAGACCAAGAGTTAACTCAAAATGTAGGGATAGCAGTGATAACAGGAAATTAGATTCAGCCTGTATTTTTTAGTTTTTTGTTTGTACATTATAATTACTTATTTAAAAAGCTTGCATTGTAAGCCAATTTGGTTTTTAACAAGCATATGCTTGTTCTTTCTAGTGTAATAATATATATATAGGCGCTTATCAGTTTACTGATTTACCTATATTTTAGATGTAAATTGGCAGGGTTTAGACTGACACAAAAATACATCATTAATTAAACGAGTTCTCTCTTTTTCAGTTTAATATCAATAATTTTATACCTTGGAGGTGATATGTAAAGACATGAAACGTCAATTTATGAACTGAATCATTTAATTAACAAATCATTGAATTACATCACACATTTGTACATGTTTGGATCGATCGAAATTTCTTATAACTAACTGTTCACAGATTAAAACATAGGAACAACAGAACACAAGTTATGGGTGTTAATAACTTATATCGCTGTAGGTATTTAGCTTAAGTTTACTGGCTTAAAATAAGAAAGTTTCAGTGAAGAGAAAATGGAGGATGAAAGAAAAGTAGTCATGAGGAGAGGTATTATCTTGATGTGTTTTAACCAGAAACATGGCAGCTCTCCGGCCGGTCTCGGCTACACGTTGGTACCCTTGGCAAAACATTTGATGATTTGTTACCTCGTGAAGATGGTCAGTCCCCAGTTGGTCCAACTGGCCAGTTCGTTTACCGTTCTCAGTGTCTCCAGACGTCTGCCTTGACTCGAACCGAAATTAACGGCAGTTCCTGGTTTGGCTTTTCAAGATAAGAGCTTCCTTTCAAGGAATCTCACTAAAGTGAAGCTTTTAACAGCTTGAAATTGATTTATAACAGGCATGTTATAAATCTTTAACTGAATGACGCGTCCTTAGTGTGTGACTGATGTTCATTCAGCTCTTTTGGGGAGCCTCATGGCTTAAGGTCCTCCACCGACTCTGTCAGTTCCAGCAACAGCTTAGAACTTTAAGAAAGGATCTGTGATCAGTGACTTGTTCTTCCCCGATTGGTCCAAACAAACCAGTGGAAGAGTTAGTGCATGTAGGTCACTTGGAAGAACAGATAGACTTTGTTTTAGGAGAAAACAGACAGTTAGACGCCAAACACTTGATTAAAGCTGTTTCTATCTTCTTACAAATTGAGGAGTTCAGTCCGACATATTAATTCACTTTCACTGTTTGATTCATCATATGAAGTGATCAACATTTTGAAATAGCATAAAACAGGATCAAACAATGACAAGTTATTATCAGAATTAATTCTGAATTAACACACATTAAAAAGAAGTCTCTTCTGAAATAATATGTGTTTTGGTTCAAATAAATGTAATAAAATAGTGTTAATGTCTTTTTACTGAAAGTATCAGTGAATAGGTGTCACTGGGACATATCAAAGACAAAGGTGTATCAGAGACCACCGTCTGAATCACTACACTAGAATTAAAAAAGCTAGTGTCTTGCGCTGGTTTTGTCTCTGTGTCTTATTACTGTAAGGGTATAATCATCACAAGGACGTTTGTCTGATCAGTTAAACATTAGATTCTCATAATGTGCCAGAGCTTCTCCACAATTTGAAAATATTTCAAATGATTTGATCAAATGGAATAACTTGGTTATGTAGTCAGATATCCAATTGAGTCAGAATAACAGAGGGAGCCTTCTTCAAGTGAGACTGTGCTCAAGATTTGCAACTCAGAAAGGGAAGCTCCCAAAAGCTTTGTTTTTGTGTGTGTGTGTGTGTGTGTGGGGGG
>JBBPBX010000547.1:64298-77451 GCA_038048925.1 Garcialebias charrua
GGTGTTCCAGAAATATTTCCCTTCTATGTCACATTTTTAAAAATGGTTCAAAAGGATGTTGCATCCAAATAGGATTAAATGATTTATGGCTGAGTTTTACATTCAAGAAGTCAAGTGGTGACTTTTATTTAATGCACAATGGAAACATAATCTAGTCATTTTCAGACATTTTACTCCTGAAAGTCTTTTCTCTTCTAACAAAGCTTTTGTCCCTTTTGAGGCTCAAAATCTATAATTGTGTTTCTGCAAAGAGTATATAATCCTTTATGCCATCCTTAAAATGTATTTTCAAAAGCTTTTTCATTCTATAGAAATATAATGATTACCTTGTGCTTTCATACCTCTGTTCAGTGATGAGATGTCAGATATGTGTAACCACCTGTTGAGGCTTTTGTTTAACTCTAATTGGTATTGAAGCCTCTGACAAGTGTTAAATAACTTGACACTGCTTGTTTGATCAATCTGTGCAACCATGTGCTTCTATAACTTTATGAATGTATCCACATGGAAATATTTAGGCTTAAAGATGAGCTCAGCTACGATCATGAACAATGCTATAAATGTAAAACTCTAACCCTCGTGATTCCTGTAACAAGAATCGGCAGGACAAAATTGTCAAAGATTTGTAATACAGTGGGTTGAATTGAAGACAAGTGAATGCACAGAAGCAAGACACTAGTTGTTTGCTGCACTGGAATATATTTTTCTAGCTTTTTTACTCTAGTTTGTACATAAAGAGCATCTTTGTAGAATGTTATGAATCAGTCATCTGCATGTTTCCGTTGGCTGCAGTAATGTGAGTGTGACCATCTCTGTGATTATTATTATTATGACAATGTATGCATGATGTAAGCCAGTATGATTTAAAACTACTGATCACCATCAATCAAGAATAAGCTTTTTTAAAGCTTAAAACGTGTTTGGTTGTGTGTGTGTGTAACTAGCAAAAATAAAATGAATAAATAAAATCTATGTTTTGTGTAAAGTAAATGTTAAGCTAACATGTTAAAGGTAATATGTCATATGTGCTAATTTATTAGGCCTGCTCTGAAGGCCTAGAGGGCCGTGAGAGGACCATGCTGCTGTAGATTTATTTCTTTTTCACTTTTAGTGCCTTGCTTCTGTATCTTTGTTGCATGCTTTGAATAAATCCCAATTTATGTTTATATTAGTTTAGTTTATGTTAGTGCTCACATTAAACATGTGAACTGCAGCCGAACTTAACATATGAGAGTTGTGCTGCTGCTGTTTGGTGTTTTGCACTATTAGTGACTAGCGTACATCTTAGATCTTTTAGCGTAACGTTTGGCATCCATTTAGCGTGTATTTAGTCAATAGCTTAGATCTTTATTTACTGTTTCTTTGTATACTTAATATTTTTGCTATTGTTTGATGTAACTGGGACCATGTGTACTCAATTTTGTTCCACCTCATGTACCACATGCTATGTCAATAAAAATAAAGAACCTTGAATCTTGATTTAAAACCATTTCTCTGTTTGTTTGGGCCAAAAAGCTGTGACTGCCAACTTCAATCAAGTTGACCCTAAAGTTAATCATTCTGCTTTTTGGAGTTGGCTGGTTCCTGGTCTATCAACATAAAAGGAAGATGTTGGCGGCTGATCTGGACCTGGTCAGGCTGCCTGCCTTACATGATGGCTTGGTTCATGTCTCAAGAAACCAGAATTTTGGCTGAATGGATTACATCTTGGGAAACTTCTGAGGCACGTTCCATTGGTATGGTCATTTTAATTTGGACATGTTCGTAAACGAGTGGACGGACACAGACTGAAAGTAGATGTCATTAAAGTTCTGCCTGTTCCCTAAACAATCGTGTTTATCTGACATTCGGCTCTCCGACTGGCCTTGATAGGCCGTCTTATATCAACACGCCTGATAAGTTTTGTAAACCAGATACTCTCATCCCCACTCCCAACCCTGCTACTGAGGAATTCCAAAGACTTTTCAGAGGAGCACAGCTTTCTTCATTTCAGGACTCTCGCCTCTGGCCGACCTTGGCAACTCCCCTCCCCCCAAGAGTGTGCACAGATCTATGAGCTGGCTGCTCAACTGCCTTTGAGTCCTCCCAAGCCCTCTGTGTAATGTCGGCATCAGTATGTGCTTGTGTGCGAGACTTTTTCATTACCACATTTTTGATCTTCAAACAGAGTTCAAAAATGTGTTAGGAATTTTTTTTGTCTCCAAACCCTGTGTTATTTTTCACCACTTGTATTGTCTGTCCAACAGGTCTCACTTGTAAATGAGTCTTCGAGGCTCAATGTGACTTATCTGGTTAAATAAAGTTTGAATGAATTCTAGATATACTGCACTCCAATGAATATGTTCTAAGAATTTAGTTAAAATATGTCCAGTAGTTCGTACAATACTTTGCTAACAGACAATGTTCCTTCTAATTTTTCATGTGTCTGGGCATACACACAAGCTCTCTGACAGAGGTGGGTAGAGTATTCAAAATTTTTACTCAAGTAAAAGTATTGTTATTTGAACCAAATATTACTCAAGTAAAAGTAGTGAGTAGGCATCCAAAAATTTACTTGAGTAAAAGTAATAAAGTACTTTGATTATAACCTACTCAAGTAGTGAGTAACTGCGGAGTACCATCTCGTGTCATTAAATTATAACATGCAAATAGATTTACAAGGAAACATAACTTTTAATGAGACTGAACATACATTGTTATAAATAAAAACACAAAGGCAATACCAGCCAAAAGGATTTAGAAATAAACCACTTATGAGAGAAACGCAATTTCGGTCCTGTGTATGTCCTATATAGTACATATTGCAGATCTGACAATAAAGTTGACTTTGACTTTTTTGACTTTGACTTTTATCTTTTACATAGTTGTAAAAAAAAAAACACAAAGGCAACTGTAGCCCAAATATTTCTGCTACATAATAATAAACTTGACTTTCTGCAAAACTTTGTTTCTACCAGTAAATGTTGGAACTCATTTTCTTACAGTTTGACATCCTATAAACAGCACTAACTGTTTACCAGAATCTCCGACGTCACTCAACATGGCCCGCGCGGAGAGTTTGTTGTGGTCATGTGACTGGTTGGCTTCACTTGATTGGTTACATGTCAGGTGACAATAAGTTACGCAATAATTTTGCTGCAAATGTTTTTACATACTTGAAACAAAAGTAACTGTAGCGATCGGCAGAAAGCCCAAAGTAACTGAGTAAAAGTTGCGGTTTCTCCCCTAAAATTTACTCAAGTAAAAGTACAAGTCTTTCACATTTAAACTACTCTCACAAGTACAATTTTCTCAAAAAGCTACTTAAGTAAATGTAACTGAGTAAATGTAACTCGTTCCTACCCACCTCTGCTCTCTGAGCACACTGAGGACCACTATGAGCAACATCAGGAGTGTGCACTATGGTCACACACCTGTTATGAATCTGGAATCATAGAAAGTTACATGGCTTATTAAAATAATCTGATTACAGCAGCAACTTCCATGAGTTTTGAAGGAAAATACACACGCTTAGATGGTCTATATGGTAATCTCATTCTAAACAGGGAACACACCTGTTATATAATCAATAAATAGGTGTTCTATAATCAAAGTATGTCCAGCTGTTATACAAATGTTTATGCCATTACGTGTTTCACAAATGTTTATGCAATTACAGGCTTCACAAATGTTTATGCAATTAAACAACATTAGAACGCACACGTTGAGATCCAGCAAATAAAGGGTTAACATGCTCGGGAGACATGCACGTTTGCTTTGCTCTGGGACTCACAGAACTTCAGAACATACACTTGACTACAGTCACTTATAAAACAAACACACACACTTGGGAACTGGCATTAATTCACATTAGAGACACTAAACACATGAGTATAATACACTAACACATGAGTCTGATACTTTAAAAACCTCTCAGACATGCAGAACAAAAGAGCTGGCTGAGGAGACTTCTGACATAAATCTCCAAGGTCATAAACGGGGAGCTGCAAAGACTCGCTATCAGGCCATAAGCCAATGAGAGACCAGAAAAAGCAAAAGCCTGCATGATATACTCCCACTGGAGCAAGACATCGTCAGCATTCTTTTGACCACCTCGGCGCAACAGGTCAGGGCAAAAATGCTCACATTTCCTTGTGCACAAGAAATTGTTTATGAATGCTCAAATTCTGTTTAACCTGTTTTAAACCTGTGTCTTAATCAATAAATCCTATTTTTTAAGAGACGCCTGGTCATTTCGAACACGCTCGAACTGAAATCCCTTCAGTTTTGGTGACCGACGTGATGACCCAGGTGAACCTCTGAAACAGACGAGGAGCTCGTGGACCGACAGTGCAGGGGCCCAAAAACAACAGAAGGTAAGTTGTTACCGTGTTTCAACTAGAACAACAATTTGGCCCAGAATCCAAATTTACTGCACTTTAGGTACCACAGAATCTCTCGTGATAAGGGATCTTGGTAAACTTAATAAAAAATTAATCTGGTTTATGAGAGGATTTCCTCAGACACAGGTTTCAGCTTAAACAGAAGCGCGCAGGCTCGGTTCGGGATCAAGGGGGGGGCGAAGGCCGCTCCCCGCCTGGTGCGGCCGAGGAGCACACGTTCGTTTAAATAAATCACGGGTCAAGCGAACGTCGAAGTTTTTATTACTTACTGTTTGAGGATAAGCGTTTCCATTCAAGCTGTGAGTAGCCGCTGCCGACGGGCTTGTTTCACTCCGGCTGACTCGTGCTGGTAGTGGGTAGTCCGGTCCCGGTGTCTTGTTTCACGGTCTTGTTTGGAAAAGCGCTTACGGTGCGTTTGATCCTCTGAGTAGCTGGAAAAGGTCGTTTCAACTTGTTTCGCGTCCGCTCGCGAGTAGAAAAAACGACTGCCGCTTGTTTTGGAAGATCATACGTAAAACCGTAATTTGGCGTCGTGGAGGGGTCGCCAGAAGTTCACGTTAAGGTGGACACTCATAGGGTGCCTTGCGTTAAACTTGCGGGGTAGCGCAGTGGACTCGCCCTGAGAGAGAGAGGACCGAAGAGGTCTAAAAAAAAAAAAAGAGGTTGTGTACGGAAGCATATTGATGCCACAGGTGTTTAAGGTTTTTAAAATATTTTGCGTCGCATTTCTTTCAGATTTTGTGTGAATCGTCGTTTTAGGGCCTGAGATCTCAATTAGATTTAAATTAGGTGTTTTAATTGTTTGTTAAATGTTTGTGTCAAATGTCTGTGTCGACTCAGAGAGTGGGGAGTGGAGTTTTCTTTCTTTTCAGAGTGACTGGTGTGCCATACTCTGCATGAATGGCAGGTGGCGCTGTTGTCTAACAGGAGGGCAAGTCTGATTTTCCACAGACTTGGCACTAAGTTTGAATGGCTCAGCTCATCTGTGGGTGCTTGTGAAATAAACAATTTGGGTGAATGAGATGGCGGAAGGCGGTTATGGCACACATACAAAATGCAGGAATGAGGAGATCTTTTTGAACTATTTCTGCAGACACAGGGAGATGTAACAAGTTGAGGGGAAACGTATCAAAAAGAATTGAGGGTGTAGAAAAAAAAAAGGGAAATAAGGCAGTCCCACACGCAGCTGGTGGGATACATTCACATTCCAGGGGGGTGAGCTACAAACATGAGAGTAGCAACACTGAAGAGCAGGTACATTTCACACACCATATCTGTCCGAGTTGCTACATCCGTACACACCTTCTGGATCCCTCAGGTCATGTGATCAGCCGCTTCTGAGTGTGCTGAAGACAAAGTGTACCGGTAAGCTCAGAGGTGGCCGTGCTTTTGCTGTGGCAGTTCCTAAACTGTGGAACGACCTTCCTTTGGGCATCACACCGGCCTCTTCCCAGTCTGTTTTTAAATCCCTTCTTAAAACCCTCTTCTCCCTGGCCTTTGACACCATCTGAAATATTGACTTTTAATTATTTTAATAATTCTTTGTTTGATTGTATGATTGTTTTATGTGTACAGCACTTTGGTCCTGTGGGTGTTTAAAGTGCTCTATAAATAAAGCTGCTATGGTATGGTATTGCTGTCTTACTCCTTTTGAAGAGTTAAAATGAAATGTAAGCTCCTCTGCTTTTTAAATACATTTGCAACTGTTTCATCTGTTTCTGATTTGCCATCAACAAGATCCTTAAGCACTTTCTTTTAACACCAAATATTTTGAGGCATTTGGATGTGTGCATGTATTTGTTTCAGAAATCAGTATATGCTGTGTTATTCCATAGTCTGTAATAAACCTAAATGGAAAAATCATTCAAATTACTGCAATAATAAAGGAATGTTTTAGTTTTGTGCTGTGTTATTGATGTTTTTCTTCTATAAATGAAATGACAAAATAATTTTAATAAAATAATTAAAATCTCCTGAAAAATGTTCTATCACTGTTATGAAGTTATTTGTTTGTTTGCTTGTTTGTTTATCTCTTAGATCACTCTGCAACTGGAAGGGATCTGTTTGCAGGTGATCGGCCTGGTGTTGCAGAAGCCCATCATAGGTATGGCAGGTGTGTGTTCTTATGGGGCATAGTCGTCGTCGTCTTCTTTCGGCTTTTCCTTTTCCAGGGGTCGCCACAGCGAGTCATTCTCCTCCATCTCACTCTGTCCTCTGCATCTTCTGTCCTCACTCCAACTACCTCCATGTCCTCTCTAACTGCATCCATATTCATTCAACCTTTATTTATACAGGTTAATCCCATTGATGCTCGGGGACTCATTTATAAGCGAGACCTGATTTTAACAAAGAGTGATGACAACAAAGACAGCAGTAGACAATCATGCTGGTGAAGATTCTCAGTCGTCCAGGACATGAAAAAATCAGAAAAAGCGCTCAATACAAAAACAACTGGACTTTATTTGTTGCAGAAAACGTTTCACCCTTTATCCAAAGGGCCTTTTTTTTAATTGAAAAAGCCCTTTGGATAAAGGGTGAAACGTTTTCTGCAACAAATAAAGTCCAGTTGTTTTTGTATTGAGCGCTTTTTCTGAGTAGACAATCATAAAAGTAAGCACACAAATTGAGAATAACAAGTGAAAGATGAAAGCAAATGGTATTAAAAAATGAAACCAAAAAAACCCCAGCTAGGTTGTAAGGCGATGTAGGATTCTAAAAACACGAACATTTGCATTGGTTGTTCCCAGGAACTTAGCAAATGTTTGAAGCCACTTAGAGAGGTCAAGGTCGGGAGCTTAAGGTCTTTTTGCAGGATATTCCAGGATGCAGGAGTGGAGTAAGGAGTGGATGCAGGAGTGGAGTAAGCGCTTTGGGGCTCCTCACAGGGGGCTGGAAAGCGCTATATAAATAAGCTCCATTTACCATAGGAGAAGGCCCTTTTGCCTAGTTCAGTCCAAACTGAGGGAACACTGCATGTAATAATGTCTTGAGAGTGCACACTGTAGCTGCACTTACACAGTGACATGTAGGAGGAGATGTATGAAGGCAACAGACCCAAGAAATGATTTAAAGATGAAAATGCACCAGTGAGAGGGTCTACGTGCTGCATGACCATTTAACCAATGAATACAGGTTGCAGTGGTGGGGGTACTAAAGTTACAGCTAGTTATGAATCTTCGCCCACCATTATATACCGGTACAGTATCCAACATCCTCAGGGTGCTTGTAGGGGCGTTCATGTAAATAATGTCACCGTAGTCAATTGAGGGAAGGAAAGTTGCAGTTACAAGGCATTTTCAGCAGTCAGAGTTAGACAGGATCTGTTTCTGAAAAAGAAACCCAATTTATCTTTCAGTTTCTTTACCAAGTTAGATGTAGATTATAAAGTGGGTGGTTCCTAAGACTGAGTCTTGCGGTACACCATTGTTGACCATTGAATAACTGGAGGAAGTACCATTGTGTTAAACACATTGCCTCCGGTCTGAAAGATGGTTAGATAACCAACCATTGGTGTAAGCTGGGAAAAAAAAACATTTCTGAGAGCTTATGACATAAGATGTCATGGTTCACAGTATCAAAAGCTTTAGACAGGTCTAAGTAAAGTGCAGCGCAATAATCCTTGGCATCCAGTGTTTCAACAGCATCATTAAAAACCTTCAATGAAGCAGTAATTGTGCTGTGCTGTTTCCTGAAACCAGATAGATGGAGAGGTTGTTAAATGAGTCCAAATACTTTTTGATTTGAGAGTTTATCAGTTTTTCTAGGACCTTAGCTGTAATGCAGAGTTTAGAGATTGATTAATAATTGTTCAGTGAGGTGAGGTCTCCTCCCTTCATCAAAGGTAGAACAAAGGTTGTTTTCCAAGCGTCTGGAATGGAGTTTTGGCTTTTGGACAGGTTAAAGATGTGATCGAGGGGTACTGCGGTGAAATGAGCAGCCAGCCTTAAGAAAGAAGATGGAAGGTCATCAGGGCCTGCATAATTTTTAGATTCTAGACCTTTTAACAGTTTATTAACCTTACTAACTGAAAATTATTTAAATGAAAAGGTGTGGTGTACTGGAGAATGACTTGTGGGTGTGCGGTGTGGATGTTTGGCTTAAAGAAGTGGCTGATTTTCCATTAGTAACTGTAGCAAACAAAGAACTAGAGTCAACAAAATGTCTGTTGAAACAGTTCAGGATATTGTGCTTATTAAACACAGGAACAGAGTTAACAAGAAGTTGTGATGCCAGTTTTGAACTGCTTTGTTGTGAACTGGGCCGCTCCAACCCAGTTCTTTGTGCTAATTGTTATAGACCCTCTGGATACCACAAACCGTTTTTAAATGAACTCTGACTTTCTAACTGGTATTTTGCTTTAATATGACCATGCTTTAATTGTGGAAGATTTCAATATCCATGTCTGCTACCCTGATAAACCACTAGCTCAGGACTTTCTAGATCTCATCCAGTCCTTTAACTTTTTACAGTGTTGCTGGTCCGACTCACTAGCAGGGCCACACTCTTGACTTAGTTTTAACACATGGTTTGTCTGTCTTTGATTTAGAAATTGGTTTCATTGTTTTTTCTGACCACAAACATTTTTTTCCAACACCTCTTTGATTTGTGAGCCTACACCTCCCTCCCACCCAGACCTTGTAGGATATTTAATCCTTCCACCACCATACTCTTCTCTCACCCGCTTCGGATGTTATCAGTCCATTAAATGGCCCCTATCATTTATTATCACCTCATTCCTATCGCTCAGAATGCCCCTACTGTACCTACTAGTAGGTTTAAAGGTACGTTGTCACCGTTACAAGCGATGACAGCAGGCTCCGTCTTTAGCAAAGTGTTAAAGTTTCGAGTAAAGCCTCTGGCGTTAGGTTTAGGGTCTTGGTTAGGTTTAGGCACAAGGGTAAGAGGGTTAGGTTTAGGGTTGGTCCTCTGGGTCAGGTTTAAGGTTAGGTTGAGGAAAACTGTTACATAAGCTGAAAAAAACAAAAATGCTACACTTCCAGGTTCACGGAAACACGTTGCCTACTCACAGCGATTATAACGTGATAACGTTATGTTAAACATGCTACTAGGTAGTAGGTTACCTATTCTCCGCTACGAATAGGGATGATAACAGTTGATAACGACCATTGTATGGACTGACAACATCCAAACCCGCTGCTTCTCTTTCATCTTTAGTAATTCTGTTACAGACTCTGAACTCTCTGTGGGTCTTACTGCAAATAAGTTGCTTTCTCAGCATCAGGAGGCCTGTATACAGATCTTGGACTCCGTCGTCCTGTTAAAGATCAGGAATTGGAAACACAAGCCCCACCCTTGGGTAAATGAGACCACACGAGAAGCAAGACGCCTGTGCCGGAGAGCTGAATGTAGATGGAAGAAAGATAAACTCTAGGTTTTTTTAATATGTTAAAATCATGTTGGAAAGCATATCAGACCACCGTTAAACAAGAGAAAAAGAAATATTTATCCAAAATTATCAACTTAAACAGTCACAACCCCCGTGTTCTATTTAACATCATTAACACCATTCTAAATGTGTCTCAGTCTGCCAGTATTGAGGCGTCTGTAGACACCTGTAATAAGTTTGTCAGGCATTTTGTTGAAAAGGTTGAGTCGATTAGATGATCAATTCCACACTCCACAGCCAACCCCTCAGTTCTTGTCCCCTGCTCAGCAGTCTTCAGTCACTTTGAACCCATCTCACTCTCATTTTTAAATTATTTTGTTGGTCACATGAAACCCTCAGGCTCCCCTGCTGATCCCATCCCTGCAGCATTTTTTAAACAGGTTCTACCGTCAACTGGACGGTAGAACCTCTGTTCTTGCCATTATTAACAGCAGTTTGGCCACAGGTGTGGTTCCGGATGTTTTTAAACATGCAGTGGTAATTCAATTAATTAAAAACCTGGACTTGACCCTAGAACTTGTTCAAATTTCAGGCCAATCTCAAAACTTCAATTTCTTGCCAAAGTCACGGAAAAAATAGTTTTTAGTCAACTAACCAAGTTTTTGAATGAAAATTTATTCTTTTAGATTTTTCAGTAAGGATTTAAACATATACACAGTACCGAGACAGCTTTAGTAAGTGAAACCCAGAAGAGAAAACATCCATCAAAGCATGTGCACTCTTTTATTTAAAGAATAAGCAAAACTTTTATTTTGGAAAGAGGAAGTGTAATCATCTCTCTCTATCTTTACCTATGGTTGAACGGGAGGTGTTGTCCCATCTTTCTAACTTATGATGCCGAATTATCTCTGCTGCACGTTGGGGATGAAAGAGGTCGATATCGATATCTGCCATCAGGAGTGTTGAACCCAAGTGCAGGAAGATGACAAGAGGCTCGATTTAAAAGATCTAAATATTTATTCTCCAAAAAAACAAAATAAAAAGGCTGATAGGGCAGCCACTTACTAGTGCAAAGAACAGATCAGGGCAGACTGGAGGGGAGACAGACCAAGATACCATTAAAGGACAATCCAGAGACAAAGACAAGACAGAAGAGAGCTGAATATATACACACACTGATTAGGACAACGACAGCCTTCTGTGGTGATTAACACGAGACACAGATGAGACAGGGGCTGAACACAAGCAGGGAAAACGCAGAGCTGAATCAAAAAACATAAGGCGACAGAGACAGGACAAAAACCCAGAAACTCTACAGTACCCCCCACTCAAGGGATGGCTCCTGACATCCCAAGGATAAGCTACATCCCACTTGGGTGGAAGGCAGGACAAAAGAGGACAGAGCAGGACGAAAAGAACAAAAAACCGAAAGGAAAACCTGGGAAATACTAAAAACAACCAAACTGTAAAACCCCCAACTCAGAGTCAAGGTGGATGGTCAGGAGACTGTTCAAGGCATGTCCACTGTTCAGGGGGGTGGCCAGGTGATCGTCCCCAATGAGGCAGGATATCAGGGGTCAGCCTGGAAACCATCCACCTTCAGGCCAAAGCTCCAGCCAGGGGATTGTCCATCTCGGGGTCGCATAGGTGTCCATCTGTGCCATCCTGGGCTCAGGCAGATAAGGACCTCTTTGGGTGGGCCAGGAGCGAGGACCTCTTTGGGTGGACCAGGAGCTCTGATGAGCCAGGGCGAAGATCTTCGGCGGTCAACTCCAGATCTTCTGCGGATGAGTCCTGATCTTCTGCGGACAAAACATGGATGTAAACCTCAGGTGGGCCAGGATCTTTGGTGGACGAAACAAGGACGTAGACCTCAGGTGGGCCGGGATCTTCGGCGGATGAAACAGAGACAAAGACCTCAGCTGAAGAGCCAGGAACGTGAGCCAAAGAGCCAGGAGCGTGGAACTCGAGCAGACCAGGAGCATGGACCTTGAGCAGACCAGGAGCGAAGACTGCAGATGAGCCGGGGTTCAGATCTGCAGCAGATGGTGGAGTCAGGGCTGTAGCAACACTTGATGGAGGCAGGGCTGCAGCAACAGGTGATGGAGGCTGGGCTGCAGCTGGAGAACCAGGGACCAGAGACGGGGCTGCAGCTGGCGAACCAGGGACCAGAGATGGGACTGCAGCTGGAGAACCAGGGACCAGAGATGGGGCTACAGCTGGTGAACCAGGGACCAGAAACAGGGCTGCATCTGGCGGACCAGGGACCAGTGACGGGACTGCAGCAGGTGGTTGTGGAGTCAGAGCTGCAGCAGGTGATGGAGGAGTCAGAGCTGTAGCAGGTGGTGGAGGAGTCAGAAGATCTGCAGCCGTGAACACCTCAGGAGGACTGGAGCGAGGACTTTCCACCTGAACCAGTCTTTGTCTTAATGTATTTTGGGATTTAAAAGCCACTGGGACGTTATGATTAGAAAATAAATGTCTCAATTTCTCTGAAACTCCCACAACATATGGAACAACCACTGGTCTGGGTTGGGGTTCCTACTTTTCACCTGATGGCTGTCAACCCAAACCCAGACCAGCTAGTTTTGGTTGTCAGTAGCAAACTGGTTAATCCACTATGATAAGGTGCTTTTTATAAGACTGAGCTGAATATAGCACCTTAGACTGAAGAAGTCTTTCGGAGGAAAGACGAAACGTTTCTACAATTTTTATTTATTTTTTGTTTGTTTTTTGAATGTCAAGAGGACCCGACTTAACTTTTTAGGCTATAAGGACAAACTGAAAATCTGAGCTCAGTTGGACTGAAGTTGTTTTTTATTATGCCAGCTTGTTGTTATTATTGTTTTGGTGAACTGTATTATTGAATTATATATATATAATTATATATATATATATTTCTACTAAATAAAAATTATCTTTGATCATTCCCACCTCCAGCCAATTCATTTCACCTTACCTTGATTTTTTTTCATGTACTCTTGCCGAACCTAGAAGCTGGTCTATATCTTTTGAGTTATTCTAATTATTTACTGAGTCAGGGGTTACATAAGGGTCTGTAATGACATTCTGCTAGCAAATGACTTTGGTCAGTCTATGATCCTGGTACTCCTCGACCTTACCGCAGCATTCGACACTGTTGATCACAGCATCCTTATGTCACGTTTAGAACACTGGGTTGGGATTACAGGTGCGGTGCTAGAATGGTTCCGTTCATATCTGAGTGACAGGAGTTTTTGTGTTAATTTTGGCAATCATTTATCTGCTTCTGTCCCCCTTTCCCGTGAGGTCCCGCAAGGCTCCATTGTTGGACCCCTTCTGTTCTCATTGTATCTGCTCCCCTTGGGGGTCTATCCTAAGGAAACATGATATTTTGTTTCACAGTTATGCTGATAATTCTCTGATTTATCTGCCCTTAAACCTA
>JBBPBX010000547.1:79009-99429 GCA_038048925.1 Garcialebias charrua
AAAAGACATTTGGAAAAACCAACATGAGGCAAAATCGGCAGGGTGAAAAATCTCCCCGCTGCAGAAGCCAAACAGCAGCTGAGCAACAAAGACTGTAATGTTGATGTGAAAATCTAAACTCTAAACCATAAAGAAAATTTGCCAGGCAGAAAATAAGATCAGCTCATTACTCCACTAATAGCCCCCCTACTGAGAAGCTCGATGGTGGTATTGTTATGCTGTGGCGGGTCTTTTTTAGCAGAAGGGAAAGGGACACACATAATTAGAGGGTACTGTGATCAAGTAAATACTTTATCTTACAGTAAGACCAAAACATTGTGGGCAGACATTGATGTTGAAATAGCCAGATGAGTACTGGAATGGGTTTAAAGAATGATGGCCAAAATGTTGTAACTGGAAACTGAAAACCCTCCATTGTTCTCACACAGGGTTTTTATTTAGACTTGCTAATTTTTTAGTCCCAGTTGGAATCTCAATTGGCTTTTTTTTCAGGACATGCATGGACACATTGATACAAAAATGTATTTGAGCATTCGTTCTTCGGGGATTAAAGCCTCCTTATTATGATTAACCCTATTCTTGGAAAGCCACCAGGTGGGCGCCTGTATTTGGTGAAACATCTTGAAATCTATTCAATAGTTGTTGATGAAACTTGGCGTAGACATTTATGGAGCCTGGAGATGAAACCAGGAGACATTTTTCTTTAGCATCGTATTTTCTCCGGTGCCAGCAGTCTACAGCTTAAAGCCCAGTAAAGCAGCCAGTTGATCAGTGGCCAACAACTTGCTGGATTGACTGGTGGGAAATTTAGAGTAACATCTATGTACTACAATAACTTTTTGTTCGGTGACACGTCTAGACAACCATTTGATGTATTGAGCACAGGGTTCCCAGAAAATGTAACCTAATTACACAGTTGACCTCCTGACTCTTCCTGTTGTACCACCAGCAGGTCAACAATTGAGCTTTAGCGTGACGTGGCTTGACAACTGGTGGATGAATGATACTGTGCTGAATATCTGACCCTTGTAGAGCTGGTTATCCTATTACTTTTTTACCACCTTTGTTGGCACATCGGAAAATTCAAATTGATTGTTCAGATCTTTGAAAGTTCTGTTCTGTGGGAAAGTTATGAATGTATTTTCTTTTGTGAATTCTTGAATATTCCATTTCTTCAAATTCTGACAAGCTAACTAGCTTGAGTGGGGTCAAGACAAAAGTGGATTTCCGTCATCTAACCATACCATAATGGTAAAAACAAATTCTTTAAAAAAATAAACTTTTACATTGTCAATTTTTCATTGCAGCAATTTACCTGAAATGTTGTGTTTATTTCCAAAATCAAATAGCATAATAGCTAGATGCAACACTTTTGAGGTTTTCTGTGGCACGTCAGGAAAAAAAAAAAAATAATATTTGCTTTGAAATGACCAAGCAATGCAAAACTGACTGCAGTGTAAACATAAAAAAATAATGCTGACAAGAATGTAATGACGTGTGAGAATTGGTTTGGTTTTGACAATCAGTTTTGGATGTTAACTTGTTTCTATCAGCTGTTAACTCATCCATATGGACAGAATGTAACCCATTTTTTTCCAAAATGTATCTAGTACTGTATCTCACTTAAAGCTTCAGTATGTAGCTTTTTTTTATAAACATATTTCTTCACTCTGTCACTACCTCCTAACAGACTGATGTTAGCCAGGTAATCTCTGAAAAAATATATATATATTGTCCCCTTGCTTCTCCAGGTGGTAAATAAGCATTTCTAAAAAGAAAAGGTGACCCGCCATTTTCCAGCCAATAAAAACAGAGTTTGTAACCAGCCAATAAAAACAGAGCTTGAATTTGAATCAGCCAATAAAAACAGAGCTTGAATTTGAATTTCAGCAGGGCCAGGTGGAGCAGAGCCATATATGGCTCTGAGGGGGAGGGATCAGAATGCTTTGCCTGTTGAAAATATTTCTAAGTGCTGCAGTTCTACAGAAACTGCAGACTGAACCTTTAACTGGAACTGCTGAAGACAAAAAGTCTCCAAAATGTCTCTGAATGTTTATATAGCAGGGGTGGAATAAGTCATGGAAGCTCTCAGGCCCAATTTACACGGAAACAATTTTTGGTGGAAATGGACGAGTTTCGTTGCGTTTGTACTGTTCATTTTTTTTACATGAAAATAGTGAATGTTTTCTCTGTCAATGGCACAATTTTAGAACGGGCTCCAGAGTGCAATGTTTCAGAAACATTGTGGTGTTCGTTATTGTGTAAACAGAAAATTTTGATGTTTTCTGTCAGGGAATCCCTGGTGCATGCACAGTATGGCGTAAAACATAATGGCTGTGTCTCAATTCAGGGGCTGCGTCCTCATGAGGACCCAGCCTAGCTGGGCCGAGTAGGCCACGCACTCACAAGACCGGGTGGGCTGAGCGAAACTGCTGAAATGGGACGGTCTAGCCTTCAGGTTTGCCGGCTTGAAGTGGGTGGGGCGTTCTCTTGAAGTGGGTGGGGCGTTCTCTTGAAGTGGGTGGGAAGTTCTTGTGTGCCGCTTGGTGTGTGTGGAAAGAGAAGGGACGCCGCTAAAATATATTAGTTAGCTGAATACATGTATATATATTAGTGTTTCTGAGTTTACTGTTTGTTAAGAACTGATTACAAATCAGCTTATAAGGGGCGATCTGTTAAAACCCAGAGTGGACCTCCAAAATGCAAGTTGTCCATTAGCTCAGTTGGTAAATCAACTTGCGATTGGTGCAGAGATACTTTTCTCGAAGCTG
The DNA here is from genome assembly GCA_038048925.1 of Garcialebias charrua. Taxonomy (NCBI): domain Eukaryota; kingdom Metazoa; phylum Chordata; class Actinopteri; order Cyprinodontiformes; family Rivulidae; genus Garcialebias; species Garcialebias charrua. The sequence continues at coordinate 81,781 of JBBPBX010000547.1, forward strand.
GTTCGAATCTCACTCGGTACGGTTAAAACTTATTTTACGTTTGTCTTTTATTGGATAAAAAAATGAGGACTGAGATTAAAAGGAAGGAGTTTGTGAAACTCTTTTTTTTATCCAATAAAAGACAAACGTAAAATAAGTTTTAACCGTACCGAGTGAGATTCGAACCAGCTTCGAGAAAAGCATCTCTGCACCAATCGCAAGTTGATTTACCAACTGAGCTAATGGACAACTTGCGTTTCGGAGGTCCACTCTGGGTTTTAAAAGATTGCCCCTCAGAAAATCCTTGCTACGCACGTGTAAAATAATCTGATTTGTAATCAGTTCTTCAAAAACAGTAAACTCAGAAACACTAATATACTGTATATTCAGCTCACACATTTTTTTTTTGTCGTTTCTGTAGTAAAATTTTAATGAGATATATTCGAGCTGAGGTTGTTTGAGATGACTAAATAAAGGTTGAATGAATATTCGCGCTGAGGTTGTTGTTAAAACGAGCTGATGACTCAACAACACAGCAGCAGCCCCGACCTGCACGCAGAAAGTCCCCCCCCCCCCCGCGAAATCTCTGCTGGCGCTATGAATTCTGGGATAGCCTCCGTCTTGAAGGATTCACGAATGCATCCTTCGATTTCGGCAGGAAGTAGGCCGCATTCCTCGGCCGCATGAGGAGGAGTCTTCGAATTGGGACAGTCCTCCGCGCGGGGCAATGACGTATGCGGCCGACAAATGCGCACTCATGAGGATGCAGCCCCTGAATTGAGACACAGCCAATGTCTTCCTACAATCCACCGAAGAAGAAACTATCAACATTGGCGGATACCAGAGTATTGTTTGTTTTTCTGAGTCTGATAAATCTAACTACTGCTCTCCAACACAGTGCTCATTTTCTATCTCTTTACTTGAATCATCGAAAATTAAATACATTTTATTTAACGCATGCACACTTGAGTTTCAAGTTTCAAAGAACATAACACCAACTAGTGGCATGGTGGAGATATTACAACATTTCCACAGCTACTGTTGCTGTGTAATCAGAAATTGTAATTAAAATGTTTTTGTATAAATGTGTTAATAGAAATGGGGGGGGGGATAAATTTTCATTGGATCATCGTTGTGTTAACAGGAGTTCAGACTTGTTGCTTGAACTGTGATCATTCCAAAATATTGGTGTTTTCTTTTAGAGCTTACATTTAACCCTTGTGCGATCTTAACATTCTGTTTACTCCCCTTGTCCTACGGGTCAAAAATGACCCGCACTACCAAAGACCCAAAATAAAGCAGCTTTATTGAACTTTAAATCCAAAATCCATTTTCCACGATGAAACAACCTATTTATCAATGCATCTCAATTATTTATTTTTTATATTTTTTTTATCATGTATTTTTGTTACACAATACAAAAAGACAATCACCAGTTAACAGTATTACACTTTTTTTTAACCACAAACCAACTGTCAAAACAGTTTTCTTTTACACAGTAAAGGTTTATTATGGCTATTATATAAATGTAAAGTAATTATTTCTGAATTATTTATATTGAAAGGGAAAAAACAGTCAACAATCTGGAACTTTTTTGTCACGTTTATTTTTTAAATATTTTTTAGGAAGTGAATTATAAAAATACTTCTCTCATAACACAACAAAAAAACAAAATGTTGCTTGATTTTGTGAACAATTTTCAACTTCTACTATATTTATCACATGTAGGACAGTATGTGAGCCCCTTCTTGTTTGCTCTGGTGATGGACCGACTAACAGATGAGGTCAGGCAGGAATCCCCATGGACTATGATGTTTGCAGATGACATTGTGATATGTGGTGAGAACAGGGAACAGGTGGAAGAGAACTTGGAGAGGTGGAGGTATTCACTTGAAAGAAGAGGAATGAAAGTCAGCCGTAGTAAGACAGAGTACATGTGTGTGAATGAGAGGGAGGCTGGTGGAACAGTGAGGCTACAAGGAGCAGAGGTCACAAAGGTGCAGGACTTCAAGTACTTGGGGTCCACTGTCCAGGAAAATGGGGAATGTGGTAAAGAGGTGAAGAAGAGAGTCCAGGCAGGATGGAGTGATGGAGAAAAGTTTCAGGAGTGATTTGTGACAAAAAGGTGTCAGCAAAGGTCAAAGGAAAAGTTTACAAGACAGTGGTGAGACCAGCTATGTTGTATGGTCTGGAGACAGTGTCATTGACAAAAAGACAGGAGAAAGAACTGGAAGTAGCAGAAATGAAGATGCTGAGGTTCTCCTTAGGAGTGACAAGGATGGATAAGATCAGGAATGAGATCATCAGAGGTACAGCACATGTTGAACAACTGGGAGATAAAGTTAGGGAGGCCAGACTGAGATGGTTTGGACATGTCCAGAGGAGGGACAGTGGGTATATTGGTAGAAGGATGTTAGAAATGCAGCTGCCAGGAAAAAGACACAGAGGAAGGCCAAAGAGGAGATATATGGATGCAGTTAGAGAGGACATGAAGGTAGTTGGAGTGAGGACAGAGGATGCAGAGGACAGAGTGAGGTGGAGGAGGATGACTCGCTGTGGCGACCCCTGAAAAGGGAAAAGCCGAAAGAAGAAGAAGAAGAACAGTATGTGTGAACGTGAGAATGGGCTTTGCAGATGTGTTTCTCACATGTGCAGCACACAGCTTTTGTCTTGCAGTCCTTCTTCCAGGGGCAGAACTGGCACCTTTTTCTTTTGACTGACCCAGCTGCAGCCTTTATTATTTCTTAGTTTGTTTTTTTGTTTTGCTTGGCAGCTTGTGTGATGTGAGGGGTTAGCTGCAGATCAAGAGTGCAGGTGCAGGTCAAATGCAAGTTCTAGTGTCTTTGATGTTTGTGTTTGTGTGTGTGTGTGTGTGTGTGTATGCGTTTGATTATGTCCTATTTGGGGACTTCAACACGTTTACACACCAGTCATTTGGGGACACCTTGGCAATTGGGGACCAAAACCACGGTCCCCAATTAGAAAACCATATAATCGCATTCAGCATGCTCCAAAATGCATTTTAAACCAAAAATCTCAAACGTCCCAAAAAGTCATCAAAATAGGTTTTTTTGTGTATGTGTATGACTTCTCCCCTCGTCTCCCCATAAAATCTGTGTATACCTCACTGTTGCCCCTTGTGGGAGTGTATAGAACAATGTGACAATGACAATGGGAACCTGCCCTGGGGCCTCAGAGGAGCCTCATCTTGGGATTAGTCTAACAAAGGCCTTAAGAAACCCCCTACTTGTTTTTGTATTGAGCGCTTGTTCTGATTTTATCATGTCCTGGATGACTGAGAATCTTCACCAGCAAACCCCCTACTGTTAAGAGGGGGGTGCGATTTGCAAATTTACATAGGCATGTTGGATGTTATCTCAGGCTTTTTAAACCTGCTCACTCACCCTCTTGGAATAGAGAATGCTTTTTGGATGAGAAGTTAAACCTCTTCTGTTACAAATAAAAGAATCATTAAAATAGAAACTGAAAATATAAGTAGGACCACATAGTAACCCATGTTTTGCCTGATATTAAAAGTTTTTTTAACAAATGAATGGTCACATGGATTAAGCAAAAATTAAAACTATTCTAAAAAACTGATAAAAATATTGTCTTTTGAAGGTTATAATCATAGTGTCAGCAAATTAGCAGCACTATATTCTTCAATACGGTTTTAACATGTCAAAAACTTTGTATACTAATTACTGTAGTGATTTACATAAACTTTTTAGAAATGTTTGCCTATAATTTATTATCAAAATATATTCCTATTTCCATTTCTCCACCTATCATGGTCTGTATAGCAATGTACATTTAAATGATGATGTTACAAAACTAAATTAACTGAATTCTTTGAATTGATCAATATGTATTTGAAGTATGTTTTTATCATCCATCCATCCATCCATCTTCTTCCGCTTATCCGGGGTCGGGTCACGGGGGTAGCAGCCTAAGTAGGGAGGCCCAGACTTCCCTCTCCCCAGCCACTTGGAGCAGCTCCTCTGGGGGAAGCTGAAGGAATTTCAGTTAAAGACGTGTTCTGAATGACCAGGCGTTTCTTAGAAAAAGTAAGGTTTATTGATTAAGACACAGGTTTAAAACAGGATGAACAGAAAATGGGCATTAAGGTCAATTCATGTGCACACGAACCAAGCTGCTGGATCGAACCTCTCGCCGTGAAGTCGCTCCAGGAATGCCTAAAGTGTCTCTTTGATACGTGATGTTATGTGGTACCATAAATTGTTTTGGGATTCTGCTGTTATCCCATTGGTTAAACCTGATAGTTGCCTTAGCAACGAGATTTATGATCCTGCTCAAGGTCTCTGCTTCCTGACCTTTATCAGTTTGTGTGCTTCTTTGTTTGTGCCAATTCAGAGGAGCAGTTCTAGATTTAAACGAGTTTTGCTTAAGTTTAAACAAGTTATTGTCCTGTGCACCTTGTGTGTGATTAACTAAGTGTGAGCCTGTGTATTGAGCATGATTTCTGATGTGTGTGGTACACCAAAGATGTTTTTGCTGCATGTGTGTCCTCCCCCCCCTGGAATGTGTTGTGTGCAGCTCTGGTTTGCTTCAAAGAGGTGGCCCGTGGGTTGAGGCCTGGTCATCAGCTTGGTCCGTGAGATTAATGCTGGCACACCTGAACATGTAAAACCCTTTGTGGTTACATGAGACACATTTGTGAATAGAAACACTTCTACTATAGGTTTGATCATGTGAATAATATAGGTTTAATTATAATAACGTGTATAACAGTGATTTATCCTTCATCTCCCTCTCTCGGCCTATCAAAGATAGGCCGCAACCACCAGCAGAGCACCAGGGGCCCCTGCAGAGGAACCCCATCCCAACACACCAGCGAAGGAAAACCACCCACAACAAGAAAAATAAAAAATCAAGTAATCAAACCACCAAAATCAACTAACCCCAGTCCAAACCTCCATCCGACTCCAAAACTAAACATCATCTAAACACAAAAACAATAATCAACCGTTGAAAGCCGTAGTGGCCTAATCTACTCAAGCCTAAAAATGACAAATGCAGTTTCCACCTGCACTCCAACTCCCCAGCTGGGGCCCACCCCCGAACTCCTCATCCACTCTACAGGCACCTGGACTCAGCCGAATACCTGAGAGCTCCTTCACCCAGCAGCGAACTGCGCCTGACCTCCATCTGACCCCAGAACCAACCATCCCGACTAACCCCAAACTGACTCCATCATTCACCCCGATGAAAACATGAAACCCCCTCCAAACAGCAAGACCACCAGAGAAATAATATAATTAGGACAAAATCAACCCTCTTCCATTCCACACCCAAACACTCCCCACTACTACAGGTATCTGTTGTCTGCCAAATACAGGTGAGTCTGTGCGGCAGGCGACGGTGTGGACCCCGCCTGCACCAAGGGAAACGCCGTCCCAACATCCTCCATTTCCCTGGAAGCAATCATCCTCGAGACTTTTGCCCGTGCACAAGGTGTCACACACCCCATAAATAAGCAGAACAGAACCAGAATAGCTAGTGGCAAGGCCAAAATCTTGACCAACACCTGAGGCCATGATCCTCTCGTGAACCACGACAGTGCATGCCACAGCCCTGTATGCGCCTCCTCCGTCTGATGCTTCTGAAGCTCCCTCAGATGGCGCAGGGCCGCTGTCACCCTGACCTGTGGATCTGAAACAGACGCATCAGGTATAAAGGTACAGCAGGTGCCATTATTAATCACCTCACACACTCCATTAACAGATGCTTTAAACAAATCCAACAGCAAATTATGATGTAAAGACACAACATACATGGCCCACCGCTCTGCAGAGGTGGTCCCTAACGCCTGCACCGACTCATAAATGAACATCCCAAATTGGTAATCTAAAGCTTCCATGCGCAACAGGTGGTCCCCGACCTTCGACCCCGGGAAGAAGCCACGCTTCCATTCCACTGGGACCTCTGAACCCCAAGAAGACTCGAGCTGACTGACGTCAGAAGTCTTTGATTGTCCCATATAATGAGAACCGTTGCTCAAAGACACCAGGTACGACCCCTCTGTAACCGCAACAGGTGCACAGCACCCAGTCCAGTTCACTGGCAAGGTCAGGAATACCCGATGTCCACACAGCCATGCCAAGTCCTCAACCGGATACGTACCATTGCTGCTAGGCACACTCATGAACTCCCTTCTCGGATGGTACACCGCCCTGCACCTCTCCTCAGGGAGGGACCCCACTACCACCTGATATGAGTCCTGATGATGGACGCGGTGCACACAGACAGGAAACTGTCCACTGGATGGCCATTCTACAAATTGAGCTAACACCATCGGGTGTGATAATGTACTCAATTTGCACCACTTAGGCTGACATCGCAGGTGCTCCATGTAGAATCCTCTGGAGCTCATCTGCAGAACACAAAATGATAACATCCGGTCAAGAGGTTTAAACTTCAAAGGCAGCTGTAATTCCGCGACAGGAAGTGGGGTACAGATGTATGAGTCAGACCTGTGACGGCTTCTGGCCAAAAACTGCGCATACCTGTACCAAGAGTTCCTCTGAAAGACTACAGAAAAATTCATCGATATATGACCAGCATCCTGTACCTGCGTCCATGTCCCCTGCATGAGGACCTCTCTCTCGCTCCTCTGATGAGGTACAGGATGACAGCTTGGATGACCTGGTATCACACAGAAATATTCCAACAACAGAATGGTGGAAACTATAATCAATGACCCCACACCTGCAGCCACCATTAGCCTCTTCTGCCCCTCAGCCATGCTTGATGTAGTTCGAAATTCTCTAGTGTCAAACTTTGAACCCTGAAATGTGATGAAACACAACAGAAACACAAATTGCCCCCTTCTCAGTTAAATCTGCAGAACCTGAAAAAGAAAATACACATAAAAAGCAGTGTGGAAACCCGACCATCAAACATATGCACAGTTTACAAAATCTTCTTATTGTAATTTATAATTATTATAATTAATTTTCCTTTTAATCTTTATTATTCAGGAATCACTGGAACCGCACCTGTAAAAATACATCCTCAAAATGAATAAATCACTCACCCATTGAATTTTGAACCAGGAATATGAAAGTGGTCAAAAACCTCTAATATTTTATGATTTAACGCTGAACTTGAAAACTGTAACTCCAAACCCTTGAAAGTTAGACCTGGAAACGATGTGTTGTTCTGCTGAATTCTAATTTTAAATATAAGTAAGTCTAATTGATAAAAGTTAAAAGTTAAAGTGTAGCAGCAAATTATTGACCTAAACCAATTCTAAGATAAGAAATGGTCATTAATTTTATATTAAAGGTGAAATCAAATATCTAATCCTAAATGTGTGACCTTTACACTGTATGATTTAAGATTTAAAGTTTAAAATATTGATGATTCAATATTGCAAAATAGAAACACCTGTAAAATTCAAAACACTCTGTCAGCCTTTCTGAGTCGATTTAACCCTTGGTTTTCTGTTCTGTTCCGATGTTTGCTGAAAGATGTATTCTTCAGAGGTCACCACCCTTTTCCTTGGGCTGCAGATTTGCTGATGATTAATGCCAGGTGGGTTGTGTCCAATACCCCGTTCCCCTGGCGGCAAACACTGCCCCTAACCCAAAAGTGAATGGTCGACCCCCTCTTTTATGCTCCTGTTGGTGTGGCTTGCCTTGTTAAGCTGCAATCATGCAGCATGCGCTCTTCTCTCAAAGCAACAAGGCAGACAGGCCTGGCACCAGGGGGAACTGTTTCCCTATCGTTCTGGTGTCCTTGCAAAAGCAAGCACAAAGATGCTCTCCAGGAAGACAGGTGTTTTCAGGAAGCTCCACCACTCGAACCAGAACACCTCACGAACAGATGACTTCCACGGAAAAGGAAGTGAAACGAAGCGGCAACTGAAGCCCACACCTTTTCGACCACGACACCTTCTCGACCACGCCCTCTCAGATGAAGATGCAGGACAGCCGACCTTTCGTGTGAACCTGCCCGCTCCAGATGCTGCTCCGGAGCTCTCAGCTCTGAAGCTCCGTCCGAGCTACCTCGACCTTTCGTGATGACCTTTGAGGTTCGCTCTCCGGACCACTCTGGCTGTGTCTCACCCTCTCTGGCGCGCTGATGATGTGCGTTTCAGCAGCCCAGATGTGCTCGCTCACGTGGTGACTCTCTCTCTTATAGACTCTGAGAAGCCCCCAGGATGTCAGTGGGCCTCCCGCCTTCGATCAGGCTTTGTCGCCTCTTGTGCGATGGATTCACCGTTCTGGAGAAGGAAGCTGGACAGACCACCATAAGTCTCACAAAGTACATTTTACATGACATTTCAACAACACACAACCCCTATTTACAGACGTCCTCAGCCCTAAAGCCCCCAAGTTAATTAATTTTAGTCTGTGCACAGATTTCAGCCAAATTTTCAAAAGTGGGCTAAGATATTTGAGGCCTAAATTATTTTTTCCCACTTTCTGTAGATCTGCATTTTTCCTTAAAATGTATACAATCCTCCTATATGAGTTTTGCAGAAATAAAGGAAAAAATGTCTTGGACTGTAACAATTGATTAAAATTTTTAACTGTTTTCTCATCTTCTCTTCTGTTTTTGTTATACCTCTGGTCAGCCAGTGAATATGGCACGTCAACCATAAAATTTCGGACACCTTATACCGTATTAATCTGTCTGTACAACCAATTATTCTCTCATGCCCTGGTGTCCTTCCGAATCTGAAATCTTCTTTACTCGCGCGAGCTCCTTGTCCATTCGAGCATCACGCCATGAAAGGACGGCGCATACGTACACAAATGTTCTGATCAGATAATTAAAATGTGTGCATGCCACCAGCTGAAAAAATTTCCGTTCAACTGAAGCGCATGCACCTGCGCGAGTTTTCCGCATGCTCCTCGAAATCATCTTCTTCTCCGTCTTCTGGATAAGTCCAGTCCGTCCTGCTCCACTTCAGCTCCCTGGTCCTGTTTTCAGGGTCTCTTTTCAGGAGCCGCCACTGGCTTCTGTGTTGGGTCTCCCTTGTAGTTCCACTTGATGTTTCCTGATGTTCCTTTTGCTTCCAAATCAGCCAAACGGTCAAATTTCTGTTGTTCAGTGGGTCTCGGTGTATTAGTGATGTTAAGAAGTGGTGTCATTGCTCCTGTCAGCCTCACTCGTCTCCCTGTGCTGTTCACAACCCTCTCTTGTCCTCTGACTTAGCTTAGTTTGTGCTGCCCTCCAAAGTTCACACAGAGCCTTGCCTTTTGCCCTCTGTGCTGACTGTATTCTCCTTTCCACTTCAGGCCTACCAGCGTGTCAAAACACTGACCTGTCTGAAGCCCCTTACTAAACCAGCACTGTCGCTGCTCCGCTTTTCTGTCCACAAAAACAACTATCCTCACCGACCACCACTGAAATTTTCTTTTATTTGTTCCTGTGCTCTCCTCACCTTTGAAAACATGTTCCTAATTTATTGATCCCGTTGTACCCACCAGACACCTGCCAATGCCTCCCCTCGAGGAGAAATGCCATTAAATTAAACCTAATATGAATAATTGAGGTGACACCAATTTTACCTGTGAAAATATTCACAAACTCATTTTCCTGTAGGCCTCGGGATAAGAACTTTATTTGGTTTTAAAGCCAACTTGGGATGAGGAGAAGCAAACAGACAGAGCCCCATAAATCAGCTTTAACCTAAAAATTGTATGACATGCTGGGGCATGTCCTACCTGCTTACCGGTATGTGTGTCATTAATAATGCCTATTACGTGTGGGTTCACGAGACCTAGGCCTACGCCTGACTCAACCGGATTCAAGCAAGCTAACACCCCAACTGGTCGCTGGAAAGGGTGACTCCAGACAGCTGTTTCGCTTGCTCTTGTCATGTGCATCTGTCCATCGTTCAGATCATGTCAGCTTCAGTGACACGCCCCTTTGTTCGGGTGACTGTCTCAGGGTGCCCCAGGCCCTGGATTAACGTTGTGTTTGATGACTTGGACCTCTGTTTGAGTCCTGGACTGTTCTTTTAGTTCAGGTCTTCGCCTTGAACTGTAGCAGCTTCGCTTTTGGTGTTTCTTAACTGTCTTTGTCCATGCATGAGTGAGAGGTCTGTCTTCCTCCCACTGTGGCAGCTGTTTACACGGAGAGTCACAATGAACCAGAGTAATGTCTGCTTTTCGCATTAAATCATAGTCGAGTCCTACGCGCTGACCACAATCTCGCGATACCAAACGTAAGAATATCATATGTATTTTAGTTGAATTCTAGCTCATGGCAAATCACCTTATGTGTGTGATAATAAAGAGATCTGCCTGTCTGTTGCTCCGTTTCCCCCCAGCTTTGTGCTGTTAGGCTGTGAAAGAAAAACAAATTAATCTAACGCCCTTATATTATTAAACCAAAATTCAAAAGCTATATTTGTTCCAATCGGCATTTGTCTCCAACCAAAACACATCTCGCAGGGTCTGGTCTGCACAACGGGTTGTTCACCTCTAATCTAAAGTCCAAAAGCAGGAAAAAAATTAAATTTACATCCACTTTAAAGTTCACTGAATCTCAACCCGAAACTGTCTCACTTCTCTCTAGATCTCTCGTGTTTGCCTAATTGGTGAATTGCTGACCTCTTAAAATTTCTAAAATAAGTTCTTTGCTCTGTGGCTGATTTCAAGATAAATGTTCAATCTCACCTCACCTTCCTCATCTTCTCTCGGATACTTCCACAACCCCTCTCTGTGGCCCCCCTTCTCTCCTCTTGGGGCCTGAACTCGCTCCCTCCATCTCCTGCCTCCTGTCTTCTTCTCAACTTCCTTGTGTGCTTTTCTGTCTCAACTTCCTGTTTGCTCCTTCATCCACTTGCTTTTCTCTTTCTGGGTCACCTCATCCCTCTCTGTCTTTGCCTTCCTCCACATATCTCCTGATATGAATCTCTTCCCTTGCTCCTCATTTCTGGCTGCTCCTCTGACACCCCAAATACTTCTCTGACCGACTTCCTGTTTCCTTACTTCTGTTTTCTTTTCTTTCGCATCACCTTCTCATCTCCCTGTCTCTGCAACTCGCTTCCAACCTCCTGTAGGTGGCGCTGTTTGACTGCTCTCCTTCCTGCCCCCTGCTGCTCTAAATCTTCTTTAAATTGAGCTGTTTTCTGTGTGCCCTAATGCAATTAAGAACAATTCTTCTAGAAGGTTAATCTGTTTCAGCTGCCAATCATAATTATCAATTAACTGTTGATAGTCCGCTACCGTTTTACAACGAGCTATCTTTTGTTTGTCCTGTTTAAATCTGGTGAGGACTAAATTAGCTAAATTTCCTGTTGTACCATCTGCTTTCTCATCAATTTTCGATGCCGGTGGTGTCGTTTTTTCTTCTATTCCTGTGCAACTGTTTGTCTCCCCAACATTTTGTACGCTCTGAGATAACAAAGCTAACTGCTTGTACACCTCCACTAAATGTTTTTGCTGTTGGCGATTTTTCTTAAGTTTAGAACGCTCCCAAAATGATGTACAAATTGTTTGATTCGCTTGTATGCATTCTAATTGCTTCTGCTGTTCCTTCACTTTCGCCCAAACTAAGTGGGTAACGTTTTCTGTTGACGTTTCTGAAGACCTCACAATTTGTAGGAGCAACGTGTCCAGCTGTCTGGACTTTGGAGAGTTCTCCCCATGCATTATCTTAATGGCCGCCTGAACCCTTATCGTTTGATCCTGTAAAGGTTCCTGTTGTTGGTCCCCTCTCTGCTTAATGTGCGCCATACTCGTTCTTTCAAACATTCACTCAAAAGCTTTATTTTCACTCGTTTCTCACATGCGCTGAGTTCTCTTGAAAGAACACAGTAAAAAAGTCTGAAAGAATCTGAGGGAACACCTCTGCCTTCAGGCTTCTTACGATGTTAATCAACAGCTCCCCCTAGCGGAAAAAAAAAATTATGGCAGCACCACACATTTACCACTCAGTCATTCAAAGATCCATTCTTTTTTCTTTCTTTAAAACCCAACACTCCTGAGTCGACACAAACATATAACAAAACGAACAATTAAAACATCTAATTTGAATCTAATTGAGATCTCAGGCCTTAAAACGACGATTTACACTAAATCTGGAAGAAATGCGACGCAAAATATTTTAAAAACCTTAAACACGTGTGGCACCAATATGCTTCCGTACACAACCTCTTTTTCTTTTGTTAGACGTCTTCGATCCTCGCTCACAGGGCGATTCCACTGCGCCAACTCCGCTAGTTTAGCGCAAGGCCCACTGTGATTGTTCACCTCTGCGTGAACTTCTGGTGACCTCCCCACGCCACCAGTACGGTTTACGTATGACCTCTAAAACAAAGCGGCAGTCGTTTTTCTACTTCGCGAGCGGACGCGAAAACAAGTCCAACGACCTCTTCCAGCTTACTCAGAGGATCAAACGCACCGTAAGCGCTTTTCCAAACAAGACCGTGAAACAAGACACCTGGACCGGACTACCCACTATCAGCACGAGTCAGCTGGAGTGAAACAAGCCCGTCGGCAGCGGCTACTCACAGCTTGAATGGAAACGCTTATCCTCAAACAGTAAGTAATAAAAACTTCGACGTTCGCTTGACCCGTGATTTATTTAAACGAACGTGTGCTCCTCGGCCGCACCAGGCGGGGAGCGGCCTTCGCCCCCCCCTTGATCCCGAACCGAGCCTGCGCGCTTCTGTTCAAGCTGAAACCTGTGTCTGAGGAAAACCTCTTATAAACTAGTTTAATAGTTTTATTTATCTTCCCAAGGACTCTTTATCACGAGAGAACCTGTGGGATCTAAAAGTGCAGTGAATTTGGTTTCGGGGTCAAATTGTTGTTTTGTCTTAAAAACGGTGGCAACTCACCTTATCTTGTCGTTCTTTGGGCCCCTGCACTCTTCAGAACCACGAAGCTCCTCGCCTCTCAGAAGTCCGCCTGGGTCATCACGTCGGGTCGTCACCAAAACTGAAGGAATTTCAGTTAAAGACGTGTTCTGAATGACCAGGCGTTTCTTAGAAAAAGTAAGGTTTATTGATTAAGACACAGGTTTAAAACAGGATGAACAGAAAATGGGCATTAAGGTCAATTCATGTGCACACGAACCAAGCTGCTGGATCGAACCTCTCGCCGTGAAGTCGCTCCAGGAATGCCTAAAGTGTCTCTTTGATACGTGATGTTATGTGGTACCATAAATTGTTTTGGGATTCTGCTGTTATCCCATTGGTTAAACCTGATAGTTGCCTTAGCAACGAGATTTATGATCCTGCTCAAGGTCTCCGCTTCCTGACCTTTATCAGTTTGTGTGCTTCTTTGTTTGTGCCAATTCAGAGGAGCAGTTCTAGATTTAAACGAGTTTTGCTTAAGTTTAAACAAGTTATTGTCCTGTGCACCTTGTGTGTGATTAACTAAGTGTGAGCCTGTGTATTGAGCATGATTTCTGATGTGTGTGGTACACCAAAGATGTTTTTGCTGCATGTGTGCCCTCCCCCCCTGGAATGTGTTATGTGCAGCTCTGGTTTGCTTCAAAGAGGTGGCTCGTGGGTCGAGGCCTGGTCCATCAGCTTGGTCCGTGAGATTAATGCTGGCACACCTGAACATGTAAAACCCTTTGTGGTTACATGAGACACATTTGTGAATAGAAACACTTCTACTATAGGTTTGATCATGTGAATAATATAGGTTTAATCATACTAACGTGTATAACAGTGATTTATCCTTCAAGTTCTCTCAGTGTCTTTTTAAAATGTTTTTATGTCTCTAGTATTCATTATTATATAATTTCTGTTTATGTTCTCTTTCATTCCATTTTGAGTGAATGTCACAGTTTGAAGAATTATTGAATAGGTTAGTTAGGCAATAACAACAGAGCTAATAATTGTACACATTCTCAGTCTTAAAAATGATTTAATAATCTCTTTTTACTGATAATACTGATAAACCTGTTGTTTGTTTAGGAACCTCCCTGCAGTCTGTCCAGAAAGTCTCCACTGGAGGAGCTTTTTGCTGAGCAAGAGGCACAACATAATGTCACAGCTCCATGTCCATGAAGAAACAAATGGAGAGAGGGCTGCAGATACCAGGACATCCCACCAGCCGTTCTGTCTGAGGACCCTGCTGCTGGTGGTGGAACCAGGTTAGCCCATCAGTGGGAGCTCAGTAACATGACTGCAGCATCAGACACTGGACAATATTATATGTATAATAATAAAATAATAATATATGTTTGCGAGTCCTCCATGATGGCTCTAATGTGGACTGGGGAGTCCTCCATGTTGACTCTAATCTGCCCTGTGAGAAATTTATAGTAAATTTAACAAAAAGGAAAAAGTTCATAGCATTAAATTCAAACAGAAGTTCAAATTATTTCATCCTGAAATAACTCTGGCTAACTACTGTAGCTCTTTTATAACATGGAGTTAAACTCAAAGTAGTCTCCTCAGATAAACAGTGTTACCATTATTTTTATATTAAAGTTTCTGTTAACTTATTATTTTTATATTAAAGTTTCTGTTAACTTATTATTTTTACATTTGATTGTTTCTGTTCAGTGCCCTGAAACAACTTCTGTTGTGACTTGGAGCTATACAGTATAAATAAACTGAACTGAATTGAATTGACATGTCTTTTTTTTAACCCCGCCTACAAAAAGAATCGGAATCGAGAATCGAAAAGAACCGGAATCAAAACGAAGAATCGGAATCGGAACCGGAATCGCTCAAATTTAAACGATGCCCAACCCTAGTCACGAAGGCTGGGGGAGCAGGACGCCTGGCGCGTATCCACTCATAATAAGATTTATGAAGGGCGTGCTGAGAATGAGACCTCCCAGCAGGATCTTGACCCTTGGATGAGATCTTAGTCTGGTCTTGGGGGCTTTCTGTGATCCCCCATTTGAACCAGTGAGCGACATTAAGATAGATGTATTATCTTATAAGACCGCTCCTCTCCTGGATCTTTGCTCGACGAAACGTGTGGGTGACCTCCATGCCTTATCCGTACACCCAATGTGTACCAGGTTCGCCCCTGATGGGTCAAAGGTCACCCTAAGGCCTAATCCCGCATATATCCCCAAGGTCTTGACTCTGAACCACAGAAGTCTGGACTTTGATCTCTCTTCTTTTTCACCTGCTCCTGTCCTCACTCAGGAACAGGAAAGGCTGAAGGCTCTCTGCCCCATGAGAGCTTTAAGCACTTACATGCAGAGAACAGCCGAATGGAGAAAAACAAATCAACTGTTTGTGTGCTTTGCAGCACCTGCTACCAGAAAGGCCCTATCAAAGCAGCGCCTCTCACACTGGGTGACTGAGGCCATAAAAAGGGCGTACAGTAGCAAAGGTCAACAGGTGCCCTCTGGAGTGCGTGCTCACTCTACTCGGGGCTTGGCCACCTCGTGGTCACTGTTCAAAGGTGTACCAGTTGCAGACATTTGTGCTACTGCGAACTGGAGCTCATTAAACACTTTTGCAAAGCATTACAGTTTGGAAGTTACTGCGTGTGATGTCACTCAGGCTGTCCTTTCTAACACACAGTAGAAAGCAGCCTTGAGATGCCTGCTGAATAGAGGCAGACGTTCACACCAGCATGCAATTTACTGAGCATTTCAAGGGCGTGAATGAATTACGTTCACATAGCATATGTTGCACCAAGAGACCAGACTGAAAGGGAACTGAAAGTTATGCACCATAACTCATGTTCCCTGAAGGAAGGGAACGAGGTGCAACATACTTGGCCCTTTTCAATGCTGAAAGCTTGGTGAAGTGCATCTTGGAGATTGATGAATGGGCATCAGCGGCTTAAGTACCCAGAGGGCGGGGCCTCTGGCGCGACGCTGACGCCCCTGCCGTAAAGGCGTGAATGTATTCCTTCAGGTAATTGCGTGGGGGCACAATTCCCATAGCATATGTTGCACCTCGTTCCCTTCCTTCAGGGAACATGAGTTATGGTGCATAACTTTCAGATTTCTTTCTGACCACCGTAGGTAGAATTTACAGAGAGACAATTTAAGTACCACTGAATATCAACCCCACCTTCATAATGAATGCCGTTCCTATTGCAGCATTAAAAGCAGGAAGAGTGAACAATCTTACAAAAGGCTTGGCAATGTCTTCATTTCTGTATTAAGAATGCAGTAGCTGATTAATGAAGGTTTTGTTTATGTACATTACTTTAACAGCAAGGTTCTGGTAGTTTCTTATCATGGTAGCACCACATCAGAGTCATGGGCAGAGTTGAGAAAAGGGTGCATGATGGCAACAGTGACAGTATGTCCATGACGTGAGGTCCATACTCACCAGCATGGCTTATTCATTATTCATTGAAGCAGGTTTGTTTACACTGTTTTCATGCCTAAGCTATGACCCCATAATGCAATTAGCATTGTGAAAGTTTGGCATGATTGGGGGTATTTACAAGGTGCAATCATAAGCAGACATGGTAGAATCTGTGTGGGAACATGCTGCTGACTGTGTAGTGTGGATACAAAATAGTAGAGTGTGGGAATAGAAAATATTTCTAAAAGTTATGTTGGGCAAAAAACATAGCAACAAACATGCCTTCATACAAAAGGAGGTTAGTCAAAATGTGATTACTCTATCCATGTTTCAGGTCCATGTTAGTTGGCTAGAGTAGTAGGTTTTGATGAAGCATTTCTCAAATAACATGGCAAAAGCTACATGGCAGTTTAGGATATTGTTTTTGCATGTACATATATATTTTTTGTGTCCGTGAGAATAATAAAGACTTGTGAGAGTTATAAAACTAAGGAAGATTGAGAACATGAATTGGAAGTGACTGAAAAGAACCCCATGATATTAATGGATTAGAGGAGAGGAAAATATAATCAATGTGTCCAACTAGGATTGCTGGATGAATCATCATTGACATCATTTGATCATAAAAAGCAATCAGTCACTTCTCACAATATTACCCCTATTAATCTCAGATTTAAAATCAATTCAGTTTGTATTCCTATACAAACTCAGGTAACATGATTGTCCACACAATAGCAAGCAAACACTAAATTACACACTCTGCAGTGGCCACTCACTCACAAATATAAACGAGCTGCCAGAAACCCACAAGATTTCTAATTGGATTGAGGGAAAAATGAACAAGCATTTTGTCGTCTGGTCAATACTAACAGCATGGATTTGGAGTTTTACATAAAATCTACTTAGACTTTGACAATAGCCAATTTATATGGCTTTTGAGGGTAAATACAATGTTTGTTGCTTTGCTCTCTCCTGTGGCTCCGATTTCAGTAAACACATTTCCAAGAGTACGCCTTAAAAAAATCTAATGTGACTCTATTCCCAGAAGGCTACTTGATTGAAATGGGTAGACTACAGATGCGATTGTTAAAATCTGAACCAATGCATTACACACGTGCATTGCCACTCAATGTTATTCAGGCCAACAAGTTGCTCTCAACTTGTCTAAATTAAACAAAAATTGATCAAAGTTAAGGTAAGGTGATAAAAGTAAAAGTGACCTGATAACATCTCAAGTTACCTCATGCAGAGTTTGCATGAGGTATGCATGGTATTTGCATCTTTATTGTTGTTTGTTTTTGTCCCTTTGTCCCTGAAATCCTATTTATCAAACAACTGCAAGTTTTAACCCAAACTTTTTTATGTAACATGCCCCCCATACATGTGTGTTTTAAATACAAAACTTGATAAAAAAAATAAAACGTGTGTGTGTGTGTGTGTGT
>JBBPBX010000547.1:110181-126604 GCA_038048925.1 Garcialebias charrua
TATTTTACAGATTTATCAAAAAAAATAAGCTTTTTTTAAACATGTTTTTATATTTTTCATGAAGAATCTGATAGCTCAAATGTGTTTCTTTGTATTTTTACTTTTAACCACATTAGATGGTTTAAAGAACTTTTGCAGATGAATAAAGGATTGAAGGCTGAGGCACAAATATCTGTATTTTATACACACAAAAAGGTAAAATGCTAGAAAACTGAAAGTTATGCACCATGAACTCATGTTCCCTGAAGGAAGGGAACGAGGTGCAACATATCACTATGGGAAATTGCGCCCGCACAGTTTTACCTGAAGGAATACAATCACGCCTTTACGGCAGGGGCGTCAGCGTTGCGCCAGAGGCCAAGCCCTCTGAGTACTTAAGCCGCTGACGCCCATCCATCGATCTCCAGAATGCACTTCACCAAGCTTTCAGCATTGAAAGGGCCAGGTATGTTGCACCTCATTCCCTTCCTTCAGGGAACATGAGTTATGGTGCACAACTTTCAGTTCCCTTATCAGTCTTGTCACTCGGTGCAACATATCACTATAGGAACGTAATTCATTCACGCCCTTGAAATGCTCAGTAAAATGCATCCTAGTGTGAACGTCCACCTTATTCAATAGGCATCTCAAGGTCGCTTTCTACTGAGTGTTAGAAAGGACAGCCTGAGTGACATCACACGCAGTAACATCCAAACTGTAATGCTTTGCAAACGTGTTCATTGAACTCCAGTTCGCAGCAGCACAGATGTCTGCAACTGGTACACCCTTGAACAGTGACCATGAGGTAGCCAAGCCCCGAGTAGAGTGGGCACGCACTCCAGAGGGTACTTGTTGACCTTTGCTACTGTACGCCCTTTTAATGGCCTCAGTCAACCAGTGTGAGAGGCGCTGTTTTGATAGGGCCTTACCCGTAGCTGGTGCAGCAATGCACACAAACAGTTGATTTGTTTTTCTCCATTCGGCTGTTCTCTGCATGCAAGTGTTTAAAGCTCTCACGGGGCAGAAAGCTTTCAGCCTTTCCTGTTCCTGAGTGAGGATAGGAGCAGGTGGAAAAGAAGAGAGTTCAAAGTCCAGACTTCTGGGGTTTAAAGTCAAAACTTTGGGAATATATGCAGAATTAGGCCTTAGGGTGACCTTTGACCCATCAGGGGCGAACCTGGTGCACATTAGATGTACGGACAAAGCGTGGAGGTCACCCACACGTTTTGCAGAGCAAAGAGCCAGGAAAAGAGCGGTCTTGTAAGATAATAAGTCTATCTTAATGTCGCTCAATGGTTCGAATGGGTGATCACAGAGAGCCCCCAAGACCATGCTAAGATCCTATCCAGGGGTCAAAATCCTACTGGGGGGCCTCCTCCTTAGCACGCCCTTCATAAATCTTATTATGAGCGGATGCGCGCCAGGTGTCCTGCTTCCCCAGCCTTCGTGACAAGCTGAAATAGCAGATAGGAACACCTTAATCATTGAGAAAGTGCAACCTTTCTCCAGCAAGTCCTGAAGAAAGGTGAGGAGCTGAGCCAGGTCACATGAATAAGAAATAATATTTCTTTCTGTACACCAAGCTTCAAAAATATGCCATTTCCGTGCATAGAGAGACTGTGTTGACATAGCACATGCATTTTGAATGGTTTTTACCACATTCTCTGGCAGGCCTGAGGCCATCAGACTGTTCTTCTCCGCCACCAAGCTAAAATTAGCTGCAGTTCTCAGCCTAATTGGCGAAACTGTTCCTTCTGGTGACGTAGACAGTCCTTGGAGAGGAGCAGGTGGTGGGACCAGCTCTCCCTCAGAGACCCTGATTTCAGTGGTCCTTTGAAGGTCGACCAGGTTAGGAAGAGGACCTTCCCACAGACGTGCCTCCATACCATTCTGACCAAGAGTGTTTGGAAGCAGAGACAATCTGCTGTCATTATTAGATAAAGGCTGAACAAAGTGTCTACTTTTCCTCCTTTTGTTGGGGGTCATGGGTCGAGGGGGATACACGTTTTGTAAACGAGCAGATCTCCTGACTCTAGCCCGTTCCCTGTTTGGGTCAGTACAGTGAGCGCGGTCACACGCTACAGAATCATTGTTTAAGCATGACGCGTCGCCCATTGAAAACAAGGGGACAACTTCAGCATTAGAATGAATGTATGAGATGGGGCACATTAGATGTACGGACAAAGCGTGGAGGTCACCCACACGTTTTGCAGAGCAAAGAGCCAGGAAAAGAGCGGTCTTGTAAGATAATAAGTCTATCTTAATGTCGCTCAATGGTTCGAATGGGTGATCACAGAGAGCCCCCAAGACCATGCTAAGATCCTATCCAGGGGTCAAAATCCTACTGGGGGGCCTCCTCCTTAGCACGCCCTTCATAAATCTTATTATGAGCGGATGCGCGCCAGGTGTCCTGCTTCCCCAGCCTTCGTGACAAGCTGAAATAGCAGATAGGAACACCTTAATCGTTGAGAAAGTGCGACCTTTCTCCAGCAAGTCCTGAAGAAAGGTGAGGAGCTGAGCTAGGTCACATGAATAAGAAATAATATTTCTTTCTGTACACCAAGCTTCAAAAATATGCCATTTCCGTGCATAGAGAGACTGTGTTGACATAGCACATGCATTTTGAATGGTTTTTACCACATTCTCTGGCAGGCCTGAGGCCATGAGACTGTTCTTCTCCGCCACCAAGCTAAAATTAGCCGCAGTTCTCAGCCTAATTGGCGAAACTGTTCCTTCTGGTGACGTAGACAGTCCTTGGAGAGGAGCAAGTGGTGGGACCAGCTCTCCCTCAGAGACCCTGATTTCAGTGGTCCTTTGAAGGTCGACCAGGTTAGGAAGAGGACCTTCCCACAGACGTGCCTCCATACCATTCTGACCAAGAGTGTTTAGAAGCAGAGACAATCTGCTGTCATTATTAGATAAAGGCTGAACAGAGTGTCTACTTTTCCTCCTTTTGTTGGGGGTCATGGGTCGGGAGGATACACGTTTTGTAAACGAGCAGATCTCCTGACTCTAGCCCGTTCCCTGTTTGGGTCAGTACAGTGAGCGCGATCACACGCTACAGAATCATTGTTTAAGCATGACGCGTCGCCCATTGAAAACAAGGGGACAACTTCAGCATTAGAATGAATGTATGAGATGGGGCTGCTTAGACTCGGGTGTCCTGTCCTGTCCTGTCGGCAGGGCGCGGGGTGGGACGGATCTTGGATGTCTGCTACTCTCCACCCCAGAATGAATGGGCCTACCTCCTGGGTTTGGATGTGGGCTGCCCCATGTAGGGAGCAGGTACATGTCTTGGACCTAGGGGGTATAGAGTGTGCATCGGGATTATGAATGGAACGTGTCGTTATTGTTTGTCTTTCTGTGACTGAGGGTGAGGATGAGGGTGGGTCTGAATGAGTGTGTCTGTGTATGAATGTTTAAGTGTCAGGCTGGGACTTGGACTGCCCCCTCTCTGATACTTCTGAGGCTACTTAGTGTCGCGCTCCTGCCACGTGGCCCCCTGGTGGGTGTTCCTTTGCCTGCGGGCGTGCTTGGGGCCCTCACTATCTGGGGTTGGGCGCTTGGGCATTTGTCTGCTCGGCCTGGTGGCTGCCTGGTGGGGCTCGTGTCCTCTGGTCCTGTCGGGTCCAGGCCTGAGGGGTGGGCGTCCCCGGTGCCAGGGCCTCGGTGACTGGCCCTGTGGCTACGTCGGTGCAACGGGCTCCGGCGGGGGCCTGTGAATTTGTTGCGGTTGACCCCGGGGGTCATTGTGTGTGGTCGCTGGTGGGGTTTGTCCGGTTCTTCCCCTTGGTCGGATCTGGGGAGTGGACGAGTGGCTCATCCTGTTCGGGTGGTCCTGGGGACTCTGGGCTCGGGGTCCTCCCTGGGGTCTTGGGCTTCGATCGCCCCTTCGTCTGTCTCGGACTTTGGGGGGACGGATCTCTGATGCTTCACAGTCGCTACTAAATGTTCTATTGGAGGAACCTTATTCACTTGTGCATGCTCACAGCCACACGTGAATGGATGCAGGGATGTATATGTAGATATATGCGGATATGTGGATGGGTGTATGAATGAATATAAATGTATATGTATGTATACTGTATATATATTTGTAGGTATGGGTATGTGTATTTATAGAAATCTACTGCAAGGTCATGAATGTTGTCAGTCTTTATGCATGTATGTTTTGTTGCTGTGTTCTGTCATGTGCTTTGTGGGATTGTGGACGGAGGTTGGGTGTGTTTGCCTTGTGCTCTTTTTGTGGATAATTGTTGTTTTGTTGTCTTACTTTCTCTTTTCTTTCTTTCTCTCTATTTAAAAAAAATACATATTGGAGTGAGAGGATGGCTATAAGGTGAGAAGGGAGGCCATCTATAAATGGAAAAAAAGAAAAGAAAAAAGAATGAATGTGTGACACTAATCATTTTCTTTGACTATAACCAATAGACAAAAAATACACACAACAAAACAGACCCTGATTACACCCAAGAGTTCTTTTTTTTTCTATTTTAAATCGGTTCTTGAATCCCGGATGATTAAAGGTCCATCAATCAATAATCTGGTAGTTTGTAGTTCATGATCCAGGGTAATATGTCCAGAAAAAAACAAATAGTTTGGTGCAATTTAAGTCCTACCGCACAGCTGTGGTGGTCCGGTAGCTTGCCAATGCCATCCTGGGTGGGAACAGGGGGTGAAAAAAAACCTGACCTAAACAAGGTCATAAACAAAACAAAAAATAGCATTACTTTATACACAGGACTAAACTGTTATCAAAATTTCTATAGGCAGTCAACAGATTTAATGAAAAGTAACTAAAATGATCCTAAGAGGATGAAATTACAAAAATCAAAGGATTTATTTAATACTTTACGTAGATATATTCTATTCGGCCACGAAATTAACAAAAAAGAGAATGATCTTTAATCCCTAACACACCACTTTTAAATCTCAAATACACGGGCGTCTCGCCACCGCATTTATACATAAAAAGCAACCCAAATCAGTGGTGGCTGGTGGTGATATTTTTAGGGTGGGCTAATTTACACACACACATACACACACATACACACACACACACACACGTATAATGTACACATACATGTAATGCTGCAGGTTGGATTCCAACAACAGAGGCATCAATGTGAAATAAAGAAAACCCACTGTAAATTGACATTATGTCCTTTTTCAGCACAAAGACAAGCGTAAAACAACCAACCACCAAGAATACCAAAAGCCAAGCTTAAATAGAACCTTTTTCATCCAACTTACATTGCCCTGCATTAAGGGTTTCAACTGTAAAAGATTATTATTTTCCCAGTCAAACAGCTTTGCATAACTGCATCACACTCCTCCACACTCCTTTTCCCTCGTTTTTCAGGACTTTTTCAGGTTTCACAGGTTTTTTCAAAAACTTCTAATTTATTTTACATCTCAGTGTAGGACTACGGTGACAAACTGTGTCTCCTCCGAACAGTGATGGCATAGTTACATTGAAAAAGTAACTTAGTTAAGTTACTGATAAGTCCTTGGGAAAAGTAACTTAGTTAAGTTACTGATTACTTGATTTGGAAAGTAACTAAGTTAGATTACTAAGTTACTTTATTACCACTTTCGGCCGCTAGGGGTAGCAGTACCACTTTCATTTTTTTGTACTTCATTGTGTTTTATGAGTGTGGACAAAGTCAAACACTAAAGCTGTTTAGAAAAAGTTTATGTTGTTTATTTTCTTAAAGGACAACACCCACCGTGACAGTAACAATTCACCATATTGGAGAATTACTGTAGTATTTTATGAATTTTATTTTCATTTTTGCATTTGGGCCAGGCGAGGGTTAAAAAAAAAAAAAAAAAAACCCACTCCCGAATGAATCCGGAAACCTGGCCGAAAAGTCCCGAAGGGTCATGCCTTTCGTTACATTGATCTCCACCCAGAAAGCAAGGCAGAAGGTAGGAGTGAGTTTCCATGGAGGTTTATGAGAGTGAGAGTAAAACTGCATATTTCCTGGTGCATTTTTGTGTACAACTGGACCAGTGGTCTGCTTTTATTTATTATTTATTTTATAGACCTTTTTAATAAGATATAACACCGCTGCGACTGTTGCTGGCTGCTCTCCTCTCCTCTGCCCAGAGAGGAGCGAGCCGCGCGGCTTCTCCCTGGCTCCCCGTTCCGCTGCGGGTCAGCTTTGAAGTTCGTGCTGGGGCTCGGTTCTGTCCAGCCTTGTTGCTGGAGCACGGGGAAGCACAGAGAGCACGGGGAAGCCCGCGCGCGATGGTACATCCAGACCGACAGAGCTCCGCGCTGCGGCTGCCTTTCTACTCCCGACCTGTCTGGTCAGGGGAGAGAATAAAAAGGCGATGCGGAAATGAATGAATTTGTCGCGATCAAGCGAATTAAACTAGTATGTCTACGTGGATGCTGCTCAGAATATGACAGACATCAGTGAGCAACCGCTTCTCTTTTTTTTTCCTCTCTTAGAGCAGCGGTCATGGAAGTTGATGAAGGCTTATTAAAACTCCGCCTGTAACTCCAAGGCGGAATCTTTAGTGATGTGAATGCCCATATTTGGAGAGGGGCAGATCTTCCCGGAGCTTCTGCTAAAATCTGCTATAAATCATGAAATAACACATTTTGCATTATTTCTCTACAATATAAATAAACGCTCCTGTATTATTTTTAAATAAACTAATAAATATTAATGGCGATGCAATTTGAAAACATGGTGGGTCATGGACTTTAAAGGGACAGAAATGTTTGTGAAACCTTGTTTTCGTACCAGTTTGAAGGAGCGGTGTACAATAATTCAGGGAATAAGATTGTGGAATGGTCTGGAAGAAAATGTTAAAACAGCCAGATCTCTGTATATATTTAAGAGATTGTTAAAAGGGATTTTTTTGAAAGAATATGAAAAACTAGCATAAGAATTTATATGAATCATCATTTGAGTTGATGTAGTCTTTAATTTGATGATGTAGTTAACTTTAATCTTTGGTAACTTATTGTTGTATCTTTGGGTAAAAGGGGCAGAGATTATAAGATTATTCTTCATCTGCTGCCTTTCATTTTATTTTGAATGTATGTTTTTTTATTTTTTTGAGTTGTTACTTGATTTTAATGAAATGAATAAAATTTAAATAAATAAATAAATGAAAAGACTTGATTTCTAAACTTAAAAATATTTAGATCACAGATCAAAAGTTTAAACTGAGAGAATGTATCATTTTAAGGAAAAAATATGTTGTTTCAAAATTTCATAGTGTCAACAAATCCCAAAAAAGTTGGGACAAGTCTATTTTTACCACTGTAAGTGGACCCCTTACCATAGCCTTGGCCCCCCCTCGCCCCCCCCAGCAATAAAAGTCTAGCTCCGCCACTGTTCTGTGCAGCCAGCTCCATCCCGCTGCACAGAACACGTCCCACATTGTCCCACGTTCTGTCCACCCGCGCGCGTGTGGGACGGTTCTGTCCATCCGCGCGCGTGCAGAACACCGTCCCACACACCGTCCCACCCGCGTGCGTGTGCGCGTGCACATAGCGAACTACTACTTTAAATCCAGCTGATAATTGACCATTTCGTGAATTTATTAAGGAAAGGTTAAGCTCAGACACATCTTTGCTATAATTTTTAGCAACAAACAATTGTTTTTACCGTGTTTTTGAAGCTAGACAACACTTCCTCCTCGCTCCATCCGTACATTTGTCAGACTGGGTCAGGTGTCTTTTTTTTTTTTATCTCTCCCCGACCCGATGCATGAGGAAATAAAATTAGTAGTAATTTTAATCTTGCTTGCCATGGTACCACTACCTACACTAAACCACACCCACATAAACTTGGGCTTGAAGCACGTTATTGTACGTCCACCCTATTAACTGGCTTATTTCTGTGGCATTGGGCTGATCCTGGGCTGATCAGAATTAGCCCCAATGAGCCGCAAACTGAGGGGGCGTGGCGAGAGACGCATGTCAATCATTCTGAACCACAGAGACATTGAATTAAAATGGGCTGTGAAAAGTTAGCCCCGCAGAACAACCCCAGATGGTTTAGCACCAGTTTTTGCTGTAATTTTCACTAAATAAGACACATTATTTTTAAATTCTGTTTATTTTTAAGTTGTTATTTATAAATTGTTTATAATTATATAATTATATAATTATATAATGTTTAACCAGTGAAAACCAGGTAGGGCTTAGCCCTACTAGCCCACTTATACCAGCCGTCCCTGACCCAAATACATAAACTAACGACTCACCGTCGCGTGGTGTACACAGAAGACACAATAAAATCATCCGGCCACGTTAATTTGGCTTGAAACATCGGGGTTGTCTGCGGATTTATCCAAGTACCCAGCACAACCAGCTAGCCAGCCACAGAACTAGCCAGCCTCGAGTTCACGACTGACCCGGAAGTTGTCATCAACATGGAATAGTCCATTTTTAGTAGGGGGATAAAGAAATCGACCGTTTTTTTTATTGCGTATTTAATGATCGTTTTCATCGTAACTATAATTATTTTTATGTTAAATGTACATTAACAAGCAGGATCAATGTTAGTGATGTAGGTGACTGCACGGGGCGAGGCGGGGCCGGGGCCACTGCTGAAATGGGACCCCCAGGCATTTACCTACATGGTAGAGCCGAGTCTGTTCTCAGCTCTGCCCCCCTCACCCTCACACCCTTCCTCCTTTCTGCTGTTTACGGTGGGGAAAAATATAAAACAAGCAGCATAAGAGCTTGTAAATAAGTTTATTGGTTTTTACTGATAGATAATTAGTTATTAGCGGTACTGCATTTTAAATAAAAATAGCACAAATCCGCTTATGAATTATAAAAGTTAGTCAATTCACAAAAACGCTGACAAAAAGTTTAGGTCCACTGTAAGCGGAATAGCGCTTTAGCGCTCCCTAGCGTTCATTCGCCCACCTTTGCTTACTGGCATTCGATGAATGAGTGGCCAGGAAGGTGGATCGTCAGGTTCTGTCGGCGCGCACCCCTGGAGCGAGGATATGTCACGGGTTTGGTTGATTTGTGTATTCCCGGCTCCGTGGTTTAGAACGGAGCGGGGGGTGGAACACGTGACACTGTTCACCTGCCTCTGTGAGGAGACACGGGCCTGTTCGCAGGCGCCTCTGTGCTTGTCTGTTGCAGACTTTAGCAGAGGCGCCCTGCTGGGGTTTATCAATTAGGCTAACACCCTATGAGCCGTGAGGGAGGGGGGGAAGATGGCCCCCGCCCTTTATGTCGGCTGGGGGAACAGAGGGGACTGTTCTGCTGATGTTACTGTGTTTGTTGTTGTTGTTGTTGTTGTGTTTTAAGTAAAGAAAACAGAGTCTGTTCTTTGAACTTTATTCGTGCTTATGTGTAACGACATATTTGGCTTTATGTCAATCACAGCAGAAAGAACATGATTTGTGTCTAAACCAGAATCACCAGCTTTTTGTACCGTGCTACAAACAAAGTCTGGACGTGAAAAGATCATTTCCCGTACCGCGTGGGGGGGTGATCGTGTAAAGTTATGAAGCGGATCTGGTTCATCAGGCACGCTTCTGTTTGGTGTCCCGGTTTGCCAAGGAGGTTCTGTACCGGTCCGCCTGGCGGGGAACAAATCTGTTCTTACTCCAGGCGTGTTCAGTCTGAGGTGGAGCCGGCGGTGGTCTCTGCCGGTGCTCGACCTCGTACGCCGGATGCTTTTGCGGTGGGGCATGTGTGGCTGAGTGGTGTCGAGGCTGCGGTGCTCTGCTCCCAGCTGATTCCCTGGGGGTGGGGGCGAAGGTTCTCCTGGGGATGCCCACCCGGAGAGCTTCAGCCTGTTTGCGCCTCTGGTCCAGCCTGGTCTGAATTCGATCGAGCGCTTTTCCAAAAAGCCCCGTCGGTTCTATTGAATGGTGGAGAAAAGGAATTTTCTGTCCCTCCGGGAGGTCAGTCAGGGTCATCCACAGATGGCGTATTGCGATGACCACTTCTGCCATTCCCCTGCCCTGAGCAACAGCTGCTGTCCCCATCATGCGGAGCACAAAGTCTGGTTCCCTGCGGGCTTCATCCAGCAGCTCGGCGGCAGTTTGCTTGTCTGTCGTTACCTGGAGCTCCTGTAGTTTTTCAGCCAGGTAAGCTTACATCCAGTGCTGGACTGGCCATCGGGCATACCTGGCAAATGCCCGCTGGGCATCTATGATTTTTGGGCCGCCCGGGCGGTCCTGTCATGAACCAAAAAAATTAATTATAGCTATTTTTTTGTCAATCGCGATGGCCGATTGGTTGATTTTCTTGAACGACATTGAGCTAATCCAATGAAATCTCTCAGCACTCTTTGGCGGCCCGACCAGCCCCTCCCCTTTAGACCAATCAATCAGTCATACACAGAGAGGAGAAGACGACATGGAGAGCAGCAAAAAGCGAAAAGGAGGCGCAGAAAAAAATAGGATTAAAAAGAGACAAGCCCTTCAGGCAGATGCTGCAAAATGTATAAAAATAACCCAGATGTTTGCTGGTGGCTGTGGAGCGCGGCCACCTCAGCAGCAGCAGCCACAGGTGCCGACAGCGGAGGTCTGCAGGTGGATGAGGCCGAGAAATGGCGACAGGAGAGCGGGAGACCCGCGGCAGCCGCGCAGATGCCGATGCGAGCGTGGGAAATACTCAACTTCAGGTAAGAAGTGATGAAATACACATGACTCTGAGTCTAATACAGGGTGACCAGCTGGGCTGGGTGGGAGTCTGAGAGAAGGCGAATAAAAGGCAGAGAATGCGCAGCACCGGGTCCTGCTCGCCGCCGCCTACACTATGACGAAAAATAAATAAACACAGCACAAGAAAATGTATTTGATTTATTCGTATGCTTATAATAAAAAAAAAAACGACAATGCTTTGCATACAGCAAAACAAAGACTGGGAAATTGACGGTTAGGTCAATAATTGTTAATTGCAGACCTAATTTAAAATACTTTTTGGTAAAATGTTCTCATGGGCTATTGCTAATTCCTGAACCTTGAGTTTGTAACTAAGATAAGGCATGATGATTAAACAGCAGCACTGACATGAAGACTCACTGCGTGTTTTAAAGTTTGGAGCTGGTTTTAAATTTGACTATAAAATATAAAATATACTGTTATTAACGCAGAGCTTAGAGAAGGTGGGCCTGTGATTGTAAGGTCGCCGGTTCAACTCCCCGAAGCAACATCGTCAAAAAACAAGGGTGGGATAGGTGAAGCAGTCACACCTGTCTCCACCCTCATCCGCCCCACACTGGGCCCTTGAGCAAGGCACTTGACCCCCAACCCTCTGCTCCACACAGCTGTGGTAGCTCGGTGGTGTGTGGTTGTGTCAGGAGGAACATCTGGTGTCAAACTAAACATCTGGTGTAAAAATAAGAACATCTGGTGTCAAACTAATCCCAAAGTCTTCTGACTCGCTGTGGCGACCCCTGAAGAAGGAAAAAAAAAAAGATACTGTAATAAGTTAACTCATTGAGCTACATAAGTTTTTATCAAATCCAGTTTATATGTTTGTGGTTTCTACAACATGTTCTTTTAGTTGAACAGATGTTGTTCCACCTGCCCCTTTGGTTTCTCACTCATCTAACTTTAGACAGAGACCTTTTGGTTTAATCATGAAAACATGTGTCATCTCATGACATATCTGACAGTGTTAGTGACTCTCAGCTACTAACACACTACATTGGCTCCCAAGATGGCGCCTATTGTCACGGGCTGCTGTCTAACTCGTCTCCTGAACTTTTTACTGCTGTTCGTGTTCTGCCTTCTTTTCATCGACGATGCATCCTCGCTCCTGGTCTATGATCGCTCAACTCTTCTAAGTCTCCGAGACTCGCTGATCAACACACCGGCTACTGGCAAATATGGACATTTCAAGCCTCCTCCACCACCACCGTTCCTGGCTTCGATCCCAGCCTACCTACAACGCAACGCGACCACGCTGCCACGCAACAAGCGGCGCAGAAGACGCGGAACGAGGGCAGGCGTCCTGGTGAGATTTAAAAAGTATCTCTCGTCTCACAACACGCCGACGGCTGACTTACCTCCTGAATTCAGCGTCTTTGATGTCCGCCGTTCCTTCGCTCGTCGCCACAGAAGCCTTGTTGCTATCAATCATGTCGCCAGCGACCAGTATCCATCTTGCCCCCCGGTGAGGAAAACAGTGAAGCGAGGCAGCGTTAAACAACACCTCCGCCCGCTCGCTCGAGCTGAGAGTGACGTAACTGGCAGCGTTCCAGTACGTGCAGCATTGTTTAACGCCAGATCAATTACTAATAAAACTTTTATATTAAGTGATTTGATCTCAACTCATCGTCTGGATCTGTTTTTGATTACTGAAACCTGGCAGAAAACAGGAGACAACAGCTGCTTCTCTGAGCTTCTTCCAAATGGCTACTCCCACCTGAGCGCCCCGCGTGGGGCAGGAAAGGGGGGGGGCCTGGCTGCTGTGTTCAGTGATGCATTCAAGTACCGTTTGTTGCCTCAGAAAAACTATTCCAGTTTTGAAAGCATGATTTTTGTGCTGGAATCTGCTAAACCTATTTTGTGTGGCGTTTTTTATAGGCCCCCACAATACAATAAAAACTTTGTCAGTGAGTTTTCAGAACTACTGGCGGACTTGCTACCAAAGTTTGACTCTTGGCTTTTCTGTGGAGACTTCAACGTGCACACCTGCTGCCCAAGTAATCAGCTTGGATGTGAGTTTCAGAACCTCCTGGACTCTTTTAACCTGTCACAGTCGATCTCGGGGGCCACACACACCCTGGGTCATACACTGGATTTAATTATCTCCCACGGCCTTCAAATACCTGCTGTGGAGATCCTGGACACCTGTATCTCAGACCATTTTCCCATATTATTTGAATTTTTCACCACTCCTGCACCAAAGGCTATTCTCCCAGCACGTTTCTGCCGCTCCATCAACCCATTAACTCCAAATGAGTTTACTGATGCCTTTAAGAGCACTGAATTTTGCTCTGCTGTCAGCCTGGACCCATCTCTACATCCTGAGGACTTCATCAGCTCCTTCTATCACACCTGCACGACGATCATGGACTCCATCGCTCCTCTCAGACAGACATCTTCAAAAAACAGACCATCACCATGGCTCAACGAAACGACGCGAGCTCTTCGACAACGTTGCAGACAAGCAGAGCGAAAATGGAAGCGCGACCGGCTTCATGTATCTCAGGGAATACTGAGAGACTGTCTCTGTGAGTATGATAACGCTGTGAAACAGGCCAAGTCACAGTACCTCTCCAACTTAATCTCCACCAGCTCCAACCGGCCGAGGACGCTTTTCAGCACACTCCAGTCTGTCATCAATCCATCTGTCGATGTTCTGAAAACTGCCACACAGTCTACCTGTGATGACTTTCAGAGCTATTTTGTCAACAAAATAGACTCTATCAGACAGAACATTGTCAGTTCATCCAACACCATCCTGTCATGTACCTCTACAATAACCACTGCTGTTTTTGACCAGTTTGATCTCGTCTCACTGCCTCAACTCACCAAGGTGGTTCAGCAGATGAAACCAACAAACTGTTCTCTGGACATCATTCCCTCTAAAATGTTCAAACAATGCTTTGATGTAATTGGTCCTTGTGTTTTGTCATTTATCAACAGCTGTCTAACTTCAGGTTATGTGCCATCTGCTTTCAAACATGCTGTGGTCAGGCCTCTTCTAAAAAAACCAGGCCTAGATCCTACAGCTCTCTCTAATTTCAGGCCAGTTTCCCATCTGTCATTTCTATCAAAGGTCCTAGAAAAGATTGTTTTTATTCAACTTCAATCTTTTCTAGAACTCAACAACCTGTTTGAAAAATTTCAGTCAGGTTTTCGAGCTCGTCACAGCACTGAATCTGCACTGCTCAAAGTACAGAATGATATTCTTCTGTCTCTGGATGCAAAAAACCCTGCTCTGCTGGTGATGTTAGACCTCTCAGCAGCTTTTGACACCGTTGACCATCAGGTACTAATCAACCGCTTGTCTCAGCAGGTTGGCCTCCAGGGAGCTGTGCTTGAATGGTTCAAATCTTATCTGTCTGGGAGAACTTTTTCTGTCATGATAGGCGATCTGTCCTCCTCTTCATCAACCCCTCTGACCTCCGGCGTACCACAGGGATCTATTCTAGGGCCAGTCCTCTTCTCTCTTTACATGCTGCCATTAGGATCAATCATCACACGTCATAACCTGTCTTTTCACATGTATGCAGACGATTTACAAATCTATCTGCCAGTCACTCCCAACCCCTCACTCAGTTCAAACACTCTTGTCAACTGCTTAAATGACATTAAGCACTGGCTCTCTCAAAACTTCCTCCACCTAAACACAGATAAAACTGAATGCATTTTGTTTGGTGCACCTGATGACACCAGCAACATCCTTCCCAGTCCCAGTGTTGGTTTTCCCCTCCCCCACTTCAACTCGGTGGTCAGAAATCTTGGAGTGCAGCTTGACTCCAATTTAAAGTTTGATAAACAGATCAGTTCTGTTGTCAAGACCAGCTTTTTCCAACTCCGTCTGCTCTCCAAAGTCAAGTCATTTCTTAGTCGTGGTGATCTGGAGAAGGCCATCCATGCCTTTGTGACCTCCAGACTTGACTATTGTAATGCTTTGTATCTTGGCATTAATCAATCCTCCATCTCCCGTTTACAGCTTGTACAGAACTCTGCCGCGCGCTTTTTGACCAACACACGAAAATATGAACACATCACTCCTGTCCTGTCCTCTCTACACTGGCTCCCAGTTCAGTTCAGGATACAGTTCAAGTTGCTGCTGTTTGTTTTCAAAGCTCTGAATGGACTTGCTCCCCTCTACATCTCAGAACTTCTGAAAGTCCATCAGCCTGGCAGGGACCTACGATCTGCCAGTCAACACCTGCTGGAGGTGCCTCGCTCGAGGTACAAGCAATGGGGAGACCGGTCATTTTCTGTTGCCGGCCCAAAAGCCTGGAACAGCCTCCCCCTTGAGCTGCGTGCCACCTCCGATCCGACTCTGTTCAAAACCAAACTGAAGACCCACTTGTTCAAAAAAGCTTTCAGTGTGTAACTTTTATTATTTTGTATTTTAGTATGTAGCATCTTTATTTCAATTGCATTTTTATTTCACTTGTTCAAAAAAGCTTTCTGTGTGTAACTTTTATTACTTGTGTTATTTTAGTATGTAGCATTTTTTATTTCCATTGCCTTCTTTTATCGCTGTGGTTTCTTATTCTATTTTCATTGATCTATTGTTCCCGTTTATTCTTCTTTTTATCCTGTTAAGCACCTTGGTCAATGCAAGGCATTGTGGAAGGTGCTATACAAATAAAGTTTATTATTATTATTATTATTATTATTTGTTTTCATTCAACCTTTATTTAGTCAGGTTAATCCCATTGAGCCTCGAGGACTCATTTACAAGAGACACCTGTCTACAAACTAAAGAATGATGACAACAGCAACAGTAGATTTTTCTTGAACAATCAACAATAGACAAACATAAAAGAGGCATATAGATTTTTTTAACAAGTTAAAAAATATGTCAAAGTAGCAAAACACATTACTGTATAAAGCAAATGTATAAAAGTAAAAACAGGAACATGTCTGCATTGGTTTTTGCCAGGAGTCCAACAGATTCTTAAAACCATTTAGAGAGGTCAAGGTCTTCTGATGTTTTTGTAAGATATTCCAGGAAGCAGGAGTGGAGTAGCTCATTATCTGTAAAACTCACTCAAATGTAGTGAAGGCGCAGTGACGACCATGTTGAGTCCAAATACTGTAGTAGATGAAGCAGAACCTGCTGGTTGAACTGGATTTAGTGGTGCCTGCAAAGTGACAGCTGATTGGAAAAGGTCCAAAGTTTTACTGAGCATCAGTTTGTCGTGACAGTGGCTGATGAGGGTCATTTTGTACTTGACTTACACATTCATGAGTTTGTTGGACATTTTTGTTATTTGCAAGGTTTGACCAAAATGGCCCTAGCTCCATGTGTAATGGATGTTGGTTTAAAAGTCTGGCATGAATGAAGGTGGATGATTTTGAAAATCTAGATTTTTCATAGTATTCCAGGAAATAATTTCTCTGTCAGACTGTTTTTAAAGTTTGAACTCAAGTTCCAGTCTTTCTTTCACCACAGCCTTGTGCTTGCTCTGTGAGGGATTTTCTTTTTGAACATTTAACACTACTTTGACTAAGGCTGCGCTTTTTTGCGCAAGTGAACTTGGCTTCTGAATCCCCCGGTCCCTTTCAGTGGGCTATATAATGTCGATTCAAATGCTAATGACCCTACTAAAGACCCATTAATTGTACACCTACACCCCCCTACCCCATACCCCTCAGTCCAAAATCCTTGGACCCAGTGCAGGCCTTGTATAACACATAAACATTTATCGCTGCCAGGTCAAGCATGTTGTAGAACACGGCAATGGGCCGCACCGTATATAAATGTGCAATCTGGTCCATCTGGGCAGCACGGTGGCACAACTGGTAG